>OY757010.1:121745716-121799639 GCA_963580285.1 Lucinisca nassula | reverse complement strand
GGAAAGCTGTGTAAATACATGTAACTGGATACAGTTTGAAAAGATATACAGTTTGAATAGCTGGATAGCAGTGTAAATAGGGGGATAGCAATGTAAATAGCTGGATAACAGTTTGATTACCGTAAAAATTCGGCTATAAGATGAGGATTTTTCCCTCCAAAATGAGCCAAAAAAAATGACCCCGTCTTATAGCCGAGGTCATGGACTGCAGGCTTTTTTCGGGCAATGTCCTGCGAAGACCAGACATACGGAAAAAGCAGATCGGTGATTTTTGAATTGATATAAATCGCCGCCCACAAACCACCGCTACGATTTTTCTGCACGCAATCGGTAAATGACGTCATCCGACGCCATTATCCCCACACGTTTTTAATGCCATTGCATGTATCTCTTTCATAAAAAAAATGTTTGGAACCGGTAAAAAAGATTTTCCCGATAGCTAAGCGGTTGTGAATAGAAAAATCAGTGCTTTGCACAGCTCCCGAATTATCCCCAGAAACTCTGTGTCAATAACCAACAACAGCGTTCGACTTTTCCCGCCAATGTCTGCTATTTAGCGCCAAAACATAACCATTCATGAGATCATGGAATATTCCGATATAAAATGCAAACATCTACCGTTAGATGTAGCTAATAGTCTGAGGAGCAACTAGAGCTGTCAGTGAAACTGACTAGGGCCCCGGCAGCGCTATCAGAAATTTGTGGACGGACAGACGGACGGACAGACAGACAGACAGACAGAGTGATTACTATAGGGCACCCACACTTTCAGTGCGGGGCCCTAATTAAATCATTTTCGCATTGATTGTGGATTAAATTTTATGACTGGAGGATAAACGCAAATTAGAGACATAACTTGACATATTTTCACACCTTATCGACACACACCGCAGGGTGTCAATTATACGACAGGGATTAACAATAGTGTCATACTTGAACCGTAATTAATACACAGATGGTTTGTCTCTGAATTGACAGCGATTTACTCTCTGGTCTAGTTTTACCGTATTAAAGGACTCAAAAAGACTGGCGGTTGTAGACGATATTTATTTTTATTTTTTTTTTTTTATGCACTTGTCCCGACCGAGCGTCATAAGGTCAAAGTGCACCTGCCCGGCGTGATTTTGGTCTTGTCCCGGACGGCCGGGAAATGGATTTATCAGCCCCTGTCGTCTATTAAATAGAAGTATGTGTAGCCTAAACCAGCAAAGCATGTACCTGGCCGACAGCAATACGGCGTATCGGCCCGACGTTTGCCGCTATTTTGTGCTAGCTGGGGCGTTGGTTCTGAAACTGAATAGCTAGGTGTTGTGTTCCCCGATAAAAAAAATAAATAAATAAAACGTTCAGTTTCAGTTTAAAAAAGCTCCAACAAATATTTCTAAATTTTGTGGATGGAAATGAATTTCCCCCCTTTCCCAACGCTCAATAGACGTTTCTCACATCTAAATGGCATCTGGCGGTAGCAGATAGGCCCCGACAGATATGGCAAAAATTGGACCCGTCTTATAAAAGAGTATAAGCAAAATCCCACCTTAGAACAACTGAAAAAGGGGTCCCGTCTTATAGCCGAATCGCCTTATAGCCGAATTTTTACGGTAGCTGGATAACAGTGTGAATGTGAATAGATGGATAACTGAGTAAATACATGTAGCGGGATGCTATAGATTGAATAGCTGGATAGCAGTCTGAATAACCAAGGATTGCATGCAGAATGATATAAAAAGATTTCTCTTCTCAACAGTAATAACCTTGCTTTCTGACTTTCTTTTTAATACTTATTCATTCTTAAAAGTATACAGTATTTACAACAGTAAAAATGACTGACAGATAATTACAGCAACCAATCTATATAATTTTCCGCCATTGTAACTGCCAAATTTTCAAGGTGACCACCAAGCTCAAAAAACTGTCAAAGTGATCCAGGGATTGTGTAATCCTCCATGGTGTTCTTGTCTCATAAATCAGGGGTCATGGGTTCGATTCAGAGCTTCTCCAGACTTTCAGATGAGTTTCGGAAGAGTCTTTAAACCGAAGCCTCATCTCTGTATGACCTTTGTTGCTGGTGGGACATAAAGCTCAAACACACACACATGGGATTGTGTTGGTATGTTGTTTAATCCTTCAAGAGCTGATGCCATTTTCAAAGTATTTTTAGAAGGTGATGACCTTTCAGGTCTCACCTTCTTATGGCAACACTCAGAATATTCCCTCGATACCGCATCACTCATCTGTTTCAAGAAAAATAGGTCCTCATAAATCAGTGAAGAGACGCGCCTGTATCATTTGATATGTGAAAATAATATGCAGATTGAAAAATAAACTGTGGATGCAAAATGCACAAACAATGAATTTCAGTTTTAAATGTCATAAAATTGATTTAGATTTGAAATTGGTCTCGTTTCGCAGCTGACCTGGCCTAGTTATTGAGAGCGAGTTCGGTTGACTTTCTAGAGTTAACTATAGTTACACCAAAACACGCGGGTTATGGCTCGTGCCGCACTACTAGAGTTAACTTGAGTTCAACCAAGCTTGCTTTGGGAGTTGGGAGTTCTGTCTAGCAAGAACAAAAAACACGACGGCAGGGGGGTAATCATAGGTTAATTAAGAAATGAATGTACACTTATTAGGAGGTGATGACCTTTCAGGTCTCACCTTCTTATGCCAATCGACACCGGAGCCCCTCGATGACGAATCAGTCCTATGCTTCAAGAAAAGTAAGCCTCCATATATTTATCAATAGACGCGCATGTATCATTTGATAAGTGAAAATGATATGCAGATTGTCAAACTGAGGAAGCCAATTACATAAACAACTAACTTCAGAGTAAAATACCACAAAATTAACCCTAGAGTTCAAATTGGTCTCGATTCGCAGCTTTGTTATGGCCTAGTTTGCTGTGAGCGAGTTCAGTTGACCAACTAAAGTTAACTCAAGAAAAGTAGGGGAGACAGTAGGCATACTCTTGTACAAGGTTGTACAATGACTTTATCCCCCCACACCCGCCCCACCGCCCTACTTCACGATCCCCAAATTAGAAGCGACAGGAAGCATCAAATATCATTTGATGCGTCACCAGTAACGATTCAGATTCAGAACTCTACTGACGTAAAGAAAATGTCATCGTTTGCCCTTGAGTAAATAGAAAGTATAAAAATGTTTTCAAGTTGGACGTGATTTTTCCAACACGTGGCCAAAATTTCAAAAAGTTGGAAATAATCGATTTTCGGATTGCATTCAACTTACAATTTTCCACTTTCCACCGTATTCGTTGTCACTAGGCAAGGCTTCCAACTCTCATACCAAGCTAACTCTAGCAGTCGCAATATTTCTACACGGCGCGTTTTGGAGCAAGTCAACTCTTGTTAACTCTAGTACGTCAACTGAACTCGCTCAAAATCTAGATCGCGGATTAATAATTCAATGAATGAGTTGACAGTATGAATGGAATACTACGACTTGCTATACTACAGATAGAGCGATTGTTTGATCCGAGGTTTAACGTCCCCGTCCACACTGTAAAGGTCATTTTGGAGATGTTGCTTCCATTTTTTTGGGACCCTTACCCGACATTGAGATGAAATGACATCTCAAGCCCTGTCGCCCAATGAAATCAATAGGGTTTATTAGCATGGACGGTCCGCCTCGCATCTCAGTTCCTGGACAGGCTTAGATCCTCTAAGCGGTTTACCAGTACTAGTGTGCGGGCCGGATTCAGCTCTGCGTGGAAGCATCATGCAGCCCATATATTTCTACAAGCCCCTATGGGCGGGGGCGGATAGAGCCAAGTTACCTCCACTGTTGCGTTTGTTTGATTCGAGGTTTAACGTCCCCCTCAGCACTGTAAAGGTCATTTTGGAGACGTTTCTTCCAATTTTGTGGGACTTTTACCCGACATTGAGATGAAATGACTACTCAAGCCCTGTCGCCAAGTGAAACCAAAAGGGTTTATTAGCATGGACGGTCCGCCTCGCACCGCGGTTCCCGGACAGGCTTAGATCCTCTAAGCGGTATACTAGTACTAGTGTGCGGGCCGGTTTCAGCTCTGCGTGGAAGCATCATGCAGCCCATATGTTTCTTCAAGCCCCGATGGGCGGGGGGGGGGGGGGGGCGGCGGATAGAGCGAAGTTACCTTCACTGTTGCATTTGTTTGATTTGAGGTTTAACGTCCCCGTCAACACTGTTAAGGTCATTTTGGAGACGTTGCTTCCAGTTTTGTGGGACTTTTACCCGACATTGAGATGTAATGTTATCTCCAGCCCTTTCGCCCAATGAAACCAATAGGGTTTATAAGCATGGAAGGCCCGACTCGTGCGCACCGCTTTGCCTGGGCAGGCTTAGATCCTCTAAGCGGTTTACCAGTACTTGTGTGCGGGTCGGATTCAGCTCTGAGTGGAAGCATCGTGCAGCCATATATTTCTTCAAGCCCCGATAGGCGGGGGCCGATTCACTGTTGCATGGATATATACTTCTGTGAATCATCAGGAAACTGTGACTTTAAAACTGATACTCCTTAATCTTAACGTTTATAGTACGGGGTAATACATATTTATTCCGGGCGGTGGGTGCTTATTTTTTTTTAATTTTTTTTTTTTTTTTTTTGTGTGTGTGTGGGGGGTGGGGGGGCGAGGTCAGAAACTATCAGACTTTGTTTCCCCTTCTTCTGTATCTGAATATTTCCCTTTTTTACTGAGGTGTATTTGATTTGTTTGATTCGACGTTTAAAGTCCCCGTCAAGACTGTATAACGGCCCCGCCCACCGGGGCTTGAGGAAACAGAATGGGCTGCATGCTGTTTCTACGCAGAGCTGAAATCGACCGAACATGAGTACAGGTAGACAGCTTAAAGGTTCCGATTCTAAGACTGCCCAGGAAAAGTAGTGCGAGTTGGACCATCCATGCATATAAACTCTATTGGTTGCATTGTGCGGCAGAGGCTGAGTTGTCATTTCATCTCAATGTCAAGTAAAAGTCCAACAAAATTGAAGCGACGTCTCCAAAATGACCTTTAAAGTGTTGACGGGGCGTTAAACATCAAATCAAACAAATAAACAAAACTGATAGACGTGCTTCGAATTTCGTTGGACTCTTACCTAACATTGTGATGAAATGGCATTTAAAGCCTTGCCACACTATGAGACCAATGGACTTTCCGACTTCAAATTATAGCCCTGGGGACAAAAATGCCCCCGCCCCGGGGTCCTGTGGTTTTACATTGACTTATATAGGGAAACCTTTTGAAAATCTTCTTGTCAGAAACCAGGAGGCTGGGATATTTGATATGAAGCTGCGTCTAGTGGACCTCTTTCAAGATTGTTAGAATTATAGCTCTGTGACCAAAAATGCCCCCGCCCTGTAGTCCACTGGTTTTACATAGACATCTCGCGGGAAAATCTTCAAAAATCTTCTTGTCTGAAACCATAAGCCTTAGATCTCAGATATTTGATATTTGGTATGTAGCTTCATCTTGTGGACCTATATCAAGATTTTCAAATTATAGTCCTTGTGCCAGAATTGCAAACATCTACCGTTAGATGTAGCTAATAGTCTGAGGAGCAACTAGAGCTGTCAGTGAAACTGACTAGGGCCCCGGCAGCGCTATCAGAAATTTGTGGACGGACAGACGGACGGACAGACAGACAGACAGACAGAGTGATTACTATAGGGCACCCACACTTTCAGTGCGGGGCCCTAATTAAATCATTTTCGCATTGATTGTGGATTAAATTTTATGACTGGAGGATAAACGCAAATTAGAGACATAACTTGACATATTTTCACACCTTATCGACACACACCGCAGGGTGTCAATTATACGACAGGGATTAACAATAGTGTCATACTTGAACCATAATTAATACACAGATGGTTTGTCTCTGAATTGACAGCGATTTACTCTCTGGTCTAGTTTTACCGTATTAAAGGACTCAAAAAGACTGGCGGTTGTAGACGATATTTATTTTTATTTTTTTTTTTTATGCACTTGTCCCGACCGAGCGTCATAAGGTCAAAGTGCACCTGCCCGGCGTGATTTTGGTCTTGTCCCGGACGGCCGGGAAATGGATTTATCAGCCCCTGTCGTCTATTAAATAGAAGTATGTGTAGCCTAAACCAGCAAAGCATGTACCTGGCCGACAGCGATACGGCGTATCGGCCCGACGTTTGCCGCTATTTTGTGCTAGCTGGGGCGTTGGTTCTGAAACTGAATAGCTAGGTGTTGTGTTCCCCGATAAAAAAAATAAATAAATAAAACGTTCAGTTTCAGTTTAAAAAAGCTCCAACAAATATTTCTAAATTTTGTGGATGGAAATGAATTTCCCCCCTTTCCCAACGCTCAATAGACGTTTCTCACATCTAAATGGCATCTGGCGGTAGCAGATAGGCCCCGACAGATATGGCAAAAATTGGACCCGTCTTATAAAAGAGTATAAGCAAAATCCCACCTTAGAACAACTGAAAAAGGGGTCCCGTCTTATAGCCGAATCGCCTTATAGCCGAATTTTTACGGTAGCTGGATAACAGTGTGAATGTGAATAGATGGATAACTGAGTAAATACATGTAGCGGGATGCTATAGATTGAATAGCTGGATAGCAGTCTGAATAACCAAGGATTGCATGCAGAATGATATAAAAAGATTTCTCTTCTCAACAGTAATAACCTTGCTTTCTGACTTTCTTTTTAATACTTATTCATTCTTAAAAGTATACAGTATTTACAACAGTAAAAATGACTGACAGATAATTACAGCAACCAATCTATATAATTTTCCGCCATTGTAACTGCCAAATTTTCAAGGTGACCACCAAGCTCAAAAAACTGTCAAAGTGATCCAGGGATTGTGTAATCCTCCATGGTGTTCTTGTCTCATAAATCAGGGGTCATGGGTTCGATTCAGAGCTTCTCCAGACTTTCAGATGAGTTTCGGAAGAGTCTTTAAACCGAAGCCTCATCTCTGTATGACCTTTGTTGCTGGTGGGACATAAAGCTCAAACACACACACATGGGATTGTGTTGGTATGTTGTTTAATCCTTCAAGAGCTGATGCCATTTTCAAAGTATTTTTAGAAGGTGATGACCTTTCAGGTCTCACCTTCTTATGGCAACACTCAGAATATTCCCTCGATACCGCATCACTCATCTGTTTCAAGAAAAATAGGTCCTCATAAATCAGTGAAGAGACGCGCCTGTATCATTTGATATGTGAAAATAATATGCAGATTGAAAAATAAACTGTGGATGCAAAATGCACAAACAATGAATTTCAGTTTTAAATGTCATAAAATTGATTTAGATTTGAAATTGGTCTCGTTTCGCAGCTGACCTGGCCTAGTTATTGAGAGCGAGTTCGGTTGACTTTCTAGAGTTAACTATAGTTACACCAAAACACGCGGGTTATGGCTCGTGCCGCACTACTAGAGTTAACTTGAGTTCAACCAAGCTTGCTTTGGGAGTTGGGAGTTCTGTCTAGCAAGAACAAAAAACACGACGGCAGGGGGGTAATCATAGGTTAATTAAGAAATGAATGTACACTTATTAGGAGGTGATGACCTTTCAGGTCTCACCTTCTTATGCCAATCGACACCGGAGCCCCGTGATGACGAATCAGTCCTATGCTTCAAGAAAAGTAAGCCTCCATATATTTATCAATAGACGCGCATGTATCATTTGATAAGTGAAAATGATATGCAGATTGTCAAACTGAGGAAGCCAATTACATAAACAACTAACTTCAGAGTAAAATACCACAAAATTAACCCTAGAGTTCAAATTGGTCTCGATTCGCAGCTTTGTTATGGCCTAGTTTGCTGTGAGCGAGTTCAGTTGACCAACTAAAGTTAACTCAAGAAAAGTAGGGGAGACAGTAGGCATACTCTTGTACAAGGTTGTACAATGACTTTATCCCCCCACACCCACCCCACCGCCCTACTTCACGATCCCCAAATTAGAAGCGACAGGAAGCATCAAATATCATTTGATGCGTCACCAGTAACGATTCAGATTCAGAACTCTACTGACGTAAAGAAAATGTCATCGTTTGCCCTTGAGTAAATAGAAAGTATAAAAATGTTTTCAAGTTGGACGTGATTTTTCCAACACGTGGCCAAAATTTCAAAAAGTTGGAAATAATCGATTTTCGGATTGCATTCAACTTACAATTTTCCACTTTCCACCGTATTCGTTGTCACTAGGCAAGGCTTCCAACTCTCATACCAAGCTAACTCTAGCAGTCGCAATATTTCTACACGGCGCGTTTTGGAGCAAGTCAACTCTTGTTAACTCTAGTACGTCAACTGAACTCGCTCAAAATCTAGATCGCGGATTAATAATTCAATGAATGAGTTGACAGTATGAATGGAATACTACGACTTGCTATACTACAGATAGAGCGATTGTTTGATCCGAGGTTTAACGTCCCCGTCCACACTGTAAAGGTCATTTTGGAGATGTTGCTTCCATTTTTTTGGGACCCTTACCCGACATTGAGATGAAATGACATCTCAAGCCCTGTCGCCCAATGAAATCAATAGGGTTTATTAGCATGGACGGTCCGCCTCGCATCTCAGTTCCTGGACAGGCTTAGATCCTCTAAGCGGTTTACCAGTACTAGTGTGCGGGCCGGATTCAGCTCTGCGTGGAAGCATCATGCAGCCCATATATTTCTACAAGCCCCTATGGGCGGGGGCGGATAGAGCCAAGTTACCTCCACTGTTGCGTTTGTTTGATTCGAGGTTTAACGTCCCCCTCAGCACTGTAAAGGTCATTTTGGAGACGTTTCTTCCAATTTTGTGGGACTTTTACCCGACATTGAGATGAAATGACTACTCAAGCCCTGTCGCCAAGTGAAACCAAAAGGGTTTATTAGCATGGACGGTCCGCCTCGCACCGCGGTTCCCGGACAGGCTTAGATCCTCTAAGCGGTATACTAGTACTAGTGTGCGGGCCGGTTTCAGCTCTGCGTGGAAGCATCATGCAGCCCATATGTTTCTTCAAGCCCCGATGGGCGGGGGGGGGGGGGGGGGGGGGGGGGGGGGGGGGGGGGGGGGGGGGGGGGGGCGGCGGATAGAGCGAAGTTACCTTCACTGTTGCATTTGTTTGATTTGAGGTTTAACGTCCCCGTCAACACTGTTAAGGTCATTTTGGAGACGTTGCTTCAGTTTTGTGGGACTTTTACCCGACATTGAGATGTAATGTTATCTCCAGCCCTTTCGCCCAATGAAACCAATAGGGTTTATAAGCATGGAAGGCCCGACTCGTGCGCACCGCTTTGCCTGGGCAGGCCTTAGATCCTCTAAGCGGTTTACCAGTACTTGTGTGCGGGTCGGATTCAGCTCTGCGTGGAAGCATCGTGCAGCCATATATTTCTTCAAGCCCCGATAGGCGGGGGCCGATTCACTGTTGCATGGATATATACTTCTGTGAATCATCAGGAAACTGTGACTTTAAAACTGATACTCCTTAATCTTAACGTTTATAGTACGGGGTAATACATATTTATTCCGGGCGGTGGGTGCTTATTTTTTTTTAATTTTTTTTTTTTTTTTTTTGTGTGTGTGTGGGGGGTGGGGGGGCGAGGTCAGAAACTATCAGACTTTGTTTCCCCTTCTTCTGTATCTGAATATTTCCCTTTTTTACTGAGGTGTATTTGATTTGTTTGATTCGACGTTTAAAGTCCCCGTCAAGACTGTATAACGGCCCCGCCCACCGGGGCTTGAGGAAACAGAATGGGCTGCATGCTGTTTCTACGCAGAGCTGAAATCGACCGAACATGAGTACAGGTAGACAGCTTAAAGGTTCCGATTCTAAGACTGCCCAGGAAAAGTAGTGCGAGTTGGACCATCCATGCATATAAACTCTATTGGTTGCATTGTGCGGCAGAGGCTGAGTTGTCATTTCATCTCAATGTCAAGTAAAAGTCCAACAAAATTGAAGCGACGTCTCCAAAATGACCTTTAAAGTGTTGACGGGGCGTTAAACATCAAATCAAACAAATAAACAAAACTGATAGACGTGCTTCGAATTTCGTTGGACTCTTACCTAACATTGTGATGAAATGGCATTTAAAGCCTTGCCACACTATGAGACCAATGGACTTTCCGACTTCAAATTATAGCCCTGGGGACAAAAATGCCCCCGCCCCGGGGTCCTGTGGTTTTACATTGACTTATATAGGGAAACCTTTTGAAAATCTTCTTGTCAGAAACCAGGAGGCTGGGGTATTTGATATTTGATATGAAGCTGCGTCTAGTGGACCTCTTTCAAGATTGTTAGAATTATAGCTCTGTGACCAAAAATGCCCCCGCCCTGTAGTCCACTGGTTTTACATAGACATCTCGCGGGAAAATCTTCAAAAATCTTCTTGTCTGAAACCATAAGCCTTAGATCTCAGATATTTGATATTTGGTATGTAGCTTCATCTTGTGGACCTATATCAAGATTTTCAAATTATAGTCCTTGTGCCAGAATTGCAACCCCCCCCCCCCACCCCCCACCCGGGTACCCTTTTGGTCTTACATTGGGATATATAGGGAAAACTTTAAAAACTTCTCTGAAAACGCAAGGCCCAGGTCTTTCATATTTGGTGTGAAGATTCAGCTAGCAAACCTCTACCAAGATTGTTCAAATTATAGCCCTTGGGTCAAAAATGGCCCTGCCCTGGGGTCCACTGGTTTTATTTTGACTTATACATGGAAAACCTTTAAAAAGCTTCTTGTCTGAAACCAGAAGGCCCAGGTCTTTGATATTTGGTATGATGCTTCCTCTGGTTGTCCTCTACTATGCTGTGTAAATTATAGCTCTGGGGTCAAAGGTTGCCCCGCCTCAGGCCCCACCCGTTTTACATAGCCATATATGGACTTCTAAAAAACCCAAAGCCCAGGTCTTTGGCATTTTGCTATAAGTTTCATGCGGGTGACCTCTACCAAGATTATTCAAATCAAAGCCCTGAAGTCAAAAATGGCCCTGCCTCAGGGCCCACTGGTTTCACATAGACTTACGTACTGAAAACCTTTAAATACCTTCTCGTCTGAAACCAGAAGGTCCAAGTCTTTGATATTTGGGATAAAACTTCCTCTAGATCCTTTATCCAAGACTGTCCAAATTATAACCCCACCGGGTCAAAACTGGACCTGCCCGGAGCACTCTGGTTTTATATAGGGTTATGGCTGAGCCGGTTCATCTCCTTCTGCTGCACTAAGACCTGACCCTCAATGTCCACAAGGTGCCTAGACAGTGACATACAAGTCAGCTCTGTATTGTCAAAGGGAACCACTGACACATAACCCCCCCCCACACACACACACACACACACATACACCCTTAACTCAGTCTTGTGACATAGAGCATTTGTCACATCTCCAAAACGGCTAGTTTTCTGATGAAAAGCCATGCTATTTTTATATAAATGTTCAAAACAGGTTGAGGGTGCTCGTTAGAACCGCCCCAGTAAGGCGGTTCTAACGAGTACCCACAACCTATGTCTTGGAGCAGAAATAAGAAAAACAATGTATACCCTCGTAAACCCCAGTTTTCTCCGTATAAAGGGGGTTTGGGTGGGGCTGGTCGTTTTTCGGACCTGTCCACGTGATTCTGAGCAAATTCATCTCCATGCACTAGGACATGACCCTCAATGTCCGGAAAATGTCCAGATAGTAACATATAAGTCAGCTCTTTAGAAGGGAATTTTGAAAAGACTTCATCCTCATGCAGAAAGAGAATAATTTGGAAGGAATGTTCCATGGGTGACCCTCTGACAAAGTTGCTCAAAATAGTTTCGCTCCACTGAACACAAAAGACACCAAACGAAACAATAAGACTTCTCATTACGATAACACACCCATGCGATATTGTGCATTTTTAACATCCGCAAAATTGCTCTTTTTCTGATGAAAGTCCGTGATATTTTTCTTAACAATGATCAAAACATAGGCTGTGAGTGATCGTGAGAACTGCCTTAATGATGCAGTTCTAACGAGTGCCCACAACCTATGTCTTTGAGAAGAAATATGAACAATAATGTATACCCCCACCCCGTAACCCCAGTTTTCTCTATATGAAGTGGGGTTTAGAGGGGTCTTCATTTCACGGACTTGTTCACGTGATGTTCTACTAAATAGGTAGACTGATTTTGAAATAATTTCACAGGAATGTTCCTTTGGTCACTCTCAACCAAAATGGCTCAAACCATCCACTCCACCTTATATTACCTACCACTTTATCTGTACAATACGGATCAGGTGAGCGTTCCAAGGCCATTATAACCCTCTTGTTTAATCCAGGTTTCGATGGGTTGACCACTTGACAAACATAGAAACCAACAAACTTTTAAACTTCTGATCGAAGCCTCAGTTAAAAACCAGCCAGTGTCCCGGAATATTGGTGTAAGAAAGCCATTTGCTAGCACGTACAGAGTGTTGAGTAAATTATCTTGTTTGCTAGAGTCTATGTATGTAATTGTCTCCAGAATTATTCTCACTGACACAAGAAGGGATTCACAACATGTACCGTTCGATCCTCAATTTTGTTTTTGACATTTCATTTGTCTGCTCCTCGCGTAACTACAATCATACAAAACCATTGACTGTTTAAAAATTAAAAAAAAAAAAAAAAAAAAAGATAATGAAATGAAATGGCCCAATGTAAAAACTAACAGTTATCTACCATCACCTTCTATTAGTACTTTCAGTACTTTGATTTCAGAGAAAATTAGGCTTGACATTATTTGTGAATCATTATGAAATGTCAAGCCTTATTTTCATATCTTTTTTAAAGATTAGACTGTTTTCTATGGTATTCCATGGCCTAGTTGTTTAGAGCGTTGTCTCTTAATCCTTAAGATGCCGAGAAAAACTACATCTGAAAATGTCGTCTGCTTATGTCCTCTGCTGAATCTTCTTGCAAACTTTTTAGAAACATTTTTTTCATACAGGCACAGAGTGGACCCATATCAGGAGCAGTCTGATCTGGGTCCACACGGTTCACAAAAATGACTTTTAAAGTAACCTGCAGATTACAAAGTAGACGGCAGTTGTCGTGATTGGCATTTTATGGGTTTAATCATTACATGTCTCTATCCACTGTGGATACAAGCCTCACTTGTGTCACATGTGAAACCCCAAATTCTGCAATGGAAGGTTAGATGGTTTCCTCTGGGTTCTCTGGTTTTCGGCCACCTCTGAATAATGAATGGCTTGAAGTGAGTGAATTTATCTGGAAAGGGCCCGTCAAACCAAAAAAAAAAAGACCTTTGTCTTCTGCAGAATTTTCTCTAGCAATAATTATTTATTTCAGTTGGAAGAACTACATTCGAAAGAGGAATTAAGCGAAGTTCTTCAAAGTCTAGCGGATCGTGGCGATGATACAGACCTGGCAACCAGCCAGCAGTCTTCTCCCATACTACTTGATCCTAATACTATAATTAGAGTGTCAAGAATTCTGGGTAAATTGAACTCCAGCGGCAATATTACCATGGCAACAAATAAAACAGGGACCGATGTTGCTTCCTCTGCTACCCTGGTAAGTTTGTAGGTCATTAAGTGCAACCCAATCCATGAGTACCTTAATGATCCTAAGTATTGGGTCAGACAGGCCAAAGCAAACAGTGCAGACCCAGATCAGAATTCTCCTGAAGGAGCAGTCTGATCAGGGTCTACATTGTTTGCTATTCTGCACTTTTTGGACTCCTTGCTGGATCGTGAAATAAAGTTGTTAAAATTTTAGGAGAACGTCCCACCAACAGCTAAAGTCATACGGAGACGGGACCTTGATTTAAAGACTCCTCCGAAAGTCTGGAGAAGCCTGGGATCGATCCTGCGACCCCTGGTTTACAAGGCGAGTAGCGTAACCACTACACCATGGAGGCTTCTAAAGGTGCAATGTAATATATACCGTATTCGACCTATTTACCGCACTGTGCGCTTAGTTTTTTCACAATTGTATGAAAATATTGTGGTGAAAAATCTACCTAATAAGCACACACTCAATACGAAAAAAATAAGAAAAAAAAGGCTTCTGATATGATTATTTTATAGAGTTGAATTTCAGCATAGTGATTCACCACATATACATGATTGTCTGGGTCAAAGATGCAGCAAAACTCAATATGAATTTGTTGGGATGTTACTGTAAAGTGTGCGCTTGTGTATTTTTTCCAGAAAAAGCTTGGGTGTGCGCTTATAGGAGCATGTGCGGTAAATAGGTCGAATACGGTAATCAGTGATTCTGGCCCACTTGGGCATCCAGTTTGTTTACAAGTTGGTTTTGTCTTTCTCTGATGACCTGATGACATAAGCTCTGAGTGCAAGACCTTCAAGGTTATTTTTAAAACTAAATAAAACCCTTTACAGTTGTGCATGTGGTATGTACGGCGATGATCTTTTTGGTACATACTCGAGAGTACTTATCTAAGATGGTCTCTTTCGCTGTGCCGATTTTGAATCCGAAAAATGCATGGATAAAAAACATGATTTTTCACTTCTGACCTAAAAGTGGGAGAAAAATAATCCATCATGAGTATAATTATGTAGGATAGGTAAATCTCACCCTTGGAGTCTGAATTTCAACCAGGAACCCAGCAAAGCCTCGTCCCTGGTTGAAATTCAGGCCCCTTGGATGAGATTTCCCTATCCTACATAAACAGTCATGATGGATTCTTATATTCTATCCCAGGCTAAAATCACAGATTTCTTTATCTGGTGTGCAAGAAATAGAATGTATGCAAGAAAAAGAATCTTACATGGATGTAGATAGAAAAATCCATCCCTGGGATCTCATGATGCCCGGACGGATTTTTCTATCAACCCCTCACAACCATGTAAGATTGTCATAATACGGACCCAGTGACTCAGTTGGATCATGGGAGTTGGAATAATTCCTAATGCCCAAAATTAAATGTTCTTTTAACCCTTGTCCTGCTTAAGGAGAATACGCCCTTCCTTTGCAAACAGTGAAGAACCAGATCAGATGGCTTCTCTAGATCTTAATTGTTTGTCATTCACTTGGTTAATTTTTTGAATGTCAAAACTGATTTTCTCTGAAAGTTACAAACAAGTTGGCTTCCTTCAAAAAATGAATCCAATACGTGGGCTGGCAATTTTTCTAAACTTTGGGTTTTGGATTATTTTTAAAACACATAAGATAATCAATTCACCAGCAGTTTATTTGTAGAAAAAATAAATAAATACAAAAATATTGAAACTATTTTTAATTGTCTGCAATTGAAAGAAAAGCAAAGCTTTTTAGAATAGCTTATTGGTACTCTTATTTAGCAATAATAATCACATTGTTACAATATCAATACCAAAGCATGATTCGTTGAGAGATGTGCTGTCATATACAATTTAAAATGTTTTAGAAGTTGCTTCTTATTACGAAAACACGCCTATACAAATGCATTGTAAACTTTACTGCCGAAAAAATGTGATATTTTTTTTTATTTCTGCTGAGAATATAGATTGTTAGTCGTGAGAAACCGCCCCCCTCGAGGGTATATTTTAGAGCAGAAATAAGAAAACTAAGATTTACCCCTGTAAACCCCAGTTTTACAATATAAAAGTGGGGTTCAAGGGGTCAAACTTATATAGGCGTGTTTTCGTGATCTAGATGAATCTTTAAACTGAATGACTTATTACATGCTAAAGTGTATTTTGATTGGGTTTTATTGTTATAGACTAGATTTTGTCTTAACACTAGATACTTCACAAAAAGTACGTAAAATTCGCCAGAGGCGCGCTACGTTACACGTAACAAACGTAACGAATAAAATATATAGGGAAAAACACTCAGCACCATAATTGGACCGTAACAAGCAAAACATGAATATTCTTTGACTTGTCTCCATTATGTTACAAGTAAAACCAGAAAAATTCTGGGGCACATTTTCTTCCAACGTAACGTAACAAACGTAACGAAGGAAATATATAGGGAAAAAACACTCTGCACCTCATTTGGACCGTAACGAGCGTAAAGAGGATATTCTTGGACATGTCTTCGTTACGTTATGAGCGTAACGAGCAAAAATCTGGGGCACATTTTCTCCCAACGTAACGTAACAAACGTAACGAAGGAAGTATATATGGTAAAATTACTCAGCACCTCATTTGGACTGTAACGAGTGTAAAGAGGATATTCTTGGACATGTCTTCATTACGTAACGAGTGTAAAGAGCAAAAATCTGGGGCACATTTTCTCCACACGTAACGTAACAAACGTAACGAAGGAAATATATAGGGAAAAAACACTCTGCACCACCTTTGGACCGTAACGAGCGTAACAAGGATATTCTTGGACATGTCTTCGTTACGTAACAGTGTAACGAGCAAAAATTTGGGGCACATTTTCTCCCAACGTAACGTAACAAACGTAACGAAGGAAATATATAGGTAAAAAACACTCTGCACCACCTTTGGACCGTAACGAGCGTAACAAGGATATTCTTGGACATGTCTTCGTTACGTAACGAGTGTAACGAGCAAAAATTTGGGGCACATTTTCTCCCAACGTAACGTAACAAACGTAACGAAGGAAATATATAGGGAAAAAACACTCTGCACCACCTTTGGACCGTAACGAGCGTAACAAGGATATTCTTGGACATGTCTTCGTTACGTAACGAGCGTAACGAGCAAAAATCTGGGGCACATTTTCTCCCAACGTAATGTAACAAACGTAACGAAGGAAGTATATATGGAACAAGAGCACCGCAAGCGGGTGCCAATGCTCGTCTGCAGTTTCTTTTAGAAAACAAAAGTTCTAAGTCAAATCAAATTGCAAGATGGAGTTATAAAACTTGTAGGGAATGTAGCTCATGTGATGGTGAGTATGTGTATGAAGTTTCATGAAGGTAGGCCAAATACTTTTGGAAATATGGTCAAGGTTAAGTTTTTTGGTTAATTTTTCGAAAAAATAGGTCAAAGTTCAAAGGTCAAGGTCACAGGTCAAAAAGCGTGGTATGACTGAAAAGGTCTTGTCCCAAGGAACATTCATGTGAAGTTGGAAGGCTCTGTTGTGAATAGTATTGAAATAAGAGACAAAAACAATTAAAAAAAAAACGGAGAGAAAAGGGGAGATAATTCAATCAAATTGCAAGACGGAGTTATAAAACTTGTAGGGAATGTAGCTCTTGTGATGGTGAGTATGTGTATGAAGTTTCATGAAGGTAGGCCAAATACTTTTGGAAATATGGTCAAGGTTAAGGTTTTCGGTTAAATTTTCGAAAAATAGGTCAAAGTTCAAAGGTCAAGGTCACAGATCAAAAAGTGTGGTATCACTGAAAAGGTCTTGTCCCAAGGAACATTCATGTGAAGTTTGAAGGCTCTGTTGTGAACAGTATTAAAGTGAGAGCAAAATATGTGTTTCAGAAAAAAATTGGAAAAGGGGAGATAATTCAGCCAAAATCAACAATGTTGTTATGGTCCTTGGTCAAAATGTAGCTCTTGTGATGATGAGTGTGTGTATGAAGTTTCATGAGGCTAGGTCTAATACTTTTTAAGTTATAGCCAAGGTTAAGTTTTTTTGGAACGACGCAGGACGACGTAGGACGACGCAGGACGACGCAGGACGACAACGCAGACGCCGGAGTGATGACAATAGCTCGAAAGTTTTTTTAAAAAAAACAGACGAGCTAAAAATTACTCTGCACCTCATTTGGACCGTAACGAGCGTAACGAGGATATTCTTGGACATGTCTTCGTTACGTAACGAGTGTAACGAGCAAAAATCTGGGGCACATTTTCTCCCAACGTAACGTAACAAATGTAACGAAGGAAATATATAGGTAAAAAACACTCTGCACCACCTTTGGACCGTAACGAGCGTAACAAGGATATTCTTGGACATGTCTTCGTTACGTAACGAGTGTAACGAGCAAAAATTTGGGGCACATTTTCTCCCAACGTAACGTAACAAACGTAACGAAGGAAATATATAGGGAAAAAACACTCTGCACCACCTTTGGACCGTAACGAGCGTAACAAGGATATTCTTGGACATGTCTTCGTTACGTAACGAGCGTAACGAGCAAAAATCTGGGGCACATTTTCTCCCAACGTAACGTAACAAACGTAACGAAGGAAATATATAGGGAAAAAACACTCTGCACCACCTTTGGACCGTAACGAGGGTAACAAGGATATTCTTGGACATGTCTTCGTTACGTAACAAGTGTAACGAGCAAAAATTTGGGGCACATTTTCTCCCAACGTAACGTAACAAACGTAACGAAGGAAATATATAGGGAAAAAACACTCTGCACCACCTTTGGACCGTAACGAGTGTAACGAGGATCTTCTTGGACATGTCTTCGTTACGTAACAAGCGTAACGAGCAAAAATCTGGGGCACATTTTCTCCCAACGTAACGTAACAAACGTAACGAAGGAAATATATAGGGAAAAAACACTCTGCACCTCATTTGGACCGTAACGAGCGTAACGAAGATATCCTTGGACATGTCTTCGTTACGTAACGAGCGTAACGAGCAAAAATCTGGGGCACATTTTTTCCCAACGTAACGTAACAAACGTAACGAGGGAAATATATAGGGAAAAAACACTCTGCACCACCTTTGGACCGTATAGAGTGTAACGAGGATATTCTTGGACATGTCTTCGTTACGTAACAAGCGTAACGAGCAAAAATTTGGGGCACATTTTCTCCCAACGTAACGTAACAAACATAACGAAGGAAATATATAGGGAAAAAACACTCTGCACCTCATTTGGACCGTAACGAAGATATTCTTGGACATGTCTTCGTTATGTAACGAGCGTAACGAGCAAAAATCTGGGGCACATTTTTTCCCAACGTAACGTAACAAACGTAACGAAGGAAATATATAGGGAAAAAACACTCTGCACCACCTTTGGACCGTAACGAGGATATTTTTGGACATGTCTTAGTTACGTAACGAGTGTAACGAGCAAAAATTTGGGGCACATTTTCTCCCAACGTAACGTAACAAACGTAACGAAGGAAATATATAGGGAAAAAACACTCTGCACCACCTTTGGACCGTAACGAGGATCTTCTTGGACATGTCTTCGTTACGTAACGAGCGTAACAAGCAAAAATTTGGGGCACAGTTTCTTCCAACGTAATGTTACAAACGTAACGAAGGAAATATATAGGGAAAAAACACTCTGCATCTCATTTGGACCGTAAAGAGTGTAAGGAGAATATTCTTGGACAGGTCTCCGTTATGTAACGAGCATAACGAGAAAAAAAGTCCTTTTTAAGCTTGGTAAAGGAACACTGACAAGTTTGATTGGTCTGTTGGAAAGCAGTGCTACGCAAAATTTTGGGGGTGCATGAGTTCATTTGGGAAGTGTGAGAAGTGTGCACTTTTATGAGAACTGAACTGCACATGAGTTTCTGCTTAAGATATTTACCAATATACCGAGTACAAATTCTGGCAAGAAATTTTAAATTTTCAGTGCAAAATTTGGTATATAAAAAGTGATCCCTATCAAACTTTGAGTAGTATATATTCTTGTTCCTTATGATAGCCCCACCCCTAAACCATATAGTCTTGTTCCTTATGATAAGAGGCAATCAGTGACACCAGCATACCGGCCCCCAAGGGGTGCCATGGGCCATTCCCCACCCCTTTACTTCATTAAAATCCATATATGTCAAAAACCGTTCAGATCCCTACCACTTAACCATATATATTCTTATTCCTTATGATAAGACTCCTCTTCATAAAAGGCCATATATCTCAGAAACCATTCAAATCCCCATCCTATAATCACATACATGTATATTCTTGTTCATTGTTATTAGACACATATTGCCACATAGACACATTCAGTCATCCCACCCCGTCTTGTGGGGTCCGCAGGGGCCATTTTTCTCCCTGCCACTTCATAAAAGGGCCTCATATTTCAGAAACCATTCAGATCCCCAATGTTAAGCCATATTATTTATATATACTCTTGGGCCTTATTCAGTGACAAAAATCTTGGGCTCTTCTGGGCTCTGCCATTCCCGAATCCCTCCATTGCTTAAAAAGCCTCACATCTCAGGAACCATACATATCCCCACTGCTAAACCATATACATGTATGTCTCTGTTCCTTTTGATAAGACACATTTAATAACACCAACCGGGTCTCCATTGGGACCATGCCCCACCTTCTCTACTTTATAAAACACCTAATATTTCAAATACAGTCCACATAGGTGCTCATTTGGGTCTGGTGTATGTTTGGGAGACTTTATAATTGGTAGATTAAAATCATATCATGTTATAATATGTGGCTGCCATTGGGCAATGTCCACCTGAGCCCCGTTTTATGAAATTTGGCTCTTTGGTTTGTTTGCTATGGCAAGTTAAGAGTTTACATTGACTTATAATGGGGAAAATTGAAAAATGACATTACTGCCTTCCAAGATATTTTGTCACACTTTCATAGAAATGTTCCTTTAATAATGTTCTTTTTGGCCTATTTGTTGCCACAGATGGGATATTGTCAATTGTCATCTGTTTTCCTGCATCAACACATTCAAGCGACATCAGAGTTTTAAGCCACCAGGCTGAGTGGGTCCAAATTTTATCTGTAGCATCCTTGCGCACAGAGCTTCCATGGTTAATTAAAATACATTGCTGCCAGTGGGCAGTGGCCCCCTGAGCTCTGGTGAGCATTGTGGCCCATGGGCCTCTTGTTATGAAGTAGAGGGGTGGGCCATGGCATCGACACATTGCCCTACCATAAAGACTCCCCAGGTTGATGTGACTGAATGAGACTTATCATAAGGAACTAAAAATATACATGCATTAGGGGTGGAAGAAGCCTCCGTCGTGCAGTGGTTAGGCTACTCGCCTTGTAAACCAGGGATCGCAGGATCGATCCCAGGCTTCTCCAGACTTTCGGATGAGTCTATAAACCGAGGTCCCATCTCCGTATGACCTTAGCTGTTGATGGGACATAAAACTCAATAACTCACTCACTCATTAGCGGTGGGGATCTGAACAGTTTCTGAAATATATAGCATTTTATGAAATGGGGGAGGGGAGGGGGCGGGGGGCATGGCCATTGCACACCCTGGGAGAACCCTAGGTTGGTACATGTATCACTGAATGTGTCTTTCTGAGATATTTGGCATTTTACAAATTTGAGAGGATGGGGCGTGGCCCAGGCACATCTCAGGGGAGCCCCCGGTTGGTGTCACTGAATGCATCTTGAATATATATGATTTTGGGATGGGGATCTTTTGTTTGTTTGATTTGAGGTTTAACGTCCCCCTCAACACTGTATTGGTCATTTTGGAGACATTGCTTCCAGTTTTGTGGGATTTTTATTACCCCGACACTGAGATGAAATGACATCTCCAGCCCTGTCACCCAATGAAACCATTAGGGTTTATAAGCATGGATGGTCTGACTCACACCGCTTTGCCTGGGCAGGCTTAGATCCTCTTAGGGGTTTACCAGTACTTGTGTGTGGTCGGTTTCAGCTCTGCGTGGAAGCATCATAAAGCCCATCTATTTCTTCAACCGCCGCTGGGCAAGGACCAGGGTGGGGATCTGAATGGTTTCTGAGATGTATCGTCTTTTATGCAGTGGAGGAATGGGGAATGTCTGCTGGGCACCCCGGGAGACCCCTAGGTTGGTATCACTGAATGCATCTTATCATAAGGAACAAGAATATAATATATGATTCTGAGATATTGGGCCTTTTATGAAATGGAGGGGGTGGGGCATGGCCCAGGCACATCTCAGGGGATCCCCAAATTGGTGTCTTATCATAAGAAAAAAGAATTTATATGGTTTTGGGGTGGGGATATGAATAGTTTTTGAGATATATAGCCTTTTATGAAGCGGAGGGGTGGGGCATTGCCCCAGCGTACCCTGGAAGACCTCTAGGTTGGTATCACTGAATGTGTCTTATCATAAGGAACAAGAATATATATGGTTAAGAGGTGGGGATCTGAATAGTTTCTGAGACATTGGGCCTTTTACGAAGTGGAGGGAATGGGGCATGGCTGGGGCACATCCCATGAGACCCCCAGGTTGGTATCACTGAATGTGTCTTATCAATCATAAGAAACAAGAATATATATGGTTTCAGGATGGGGATCTGAAAGGTTTCTGAGATATATAGCCTTTTATGAAGTGGATGGGTTGGGCATGGCCCCCACACACCCTGGGAGACCCCTAGGTTGGTATCACTGAATGTGTCTTATCATAAGGAACAAAAATATATAAGGTTAAGGGGTGGGGTTCTAAATGGTTTCTGAGAAATGGGGCCTTTTACAAAGTGGAGGAGGTGCTTGGGCACATCCGTGGGGACCCCCAGGTTGGTTAAACTGAATGGGTCTTATCATAAGAAACAAGAATGTATATGGTTTTTGGTGGGTATCTGAAATGTTTCAGAGATATATTGCCTTTTTAACTCACCTGTCACGTAGTGACAAGGTGAGCTTTTGGGATCACTTTTTGTCCGTCATCCGTCGTGCGTGCGTCCATGTGTGCATCCGTGCGTGCGTGCGTCCGTAAACAATTTCAAATAAGTATATCTCTAATACCCCATGGCCAATCTTGATCAAATTTCATGTGAAGCATCATCAGGTAGGGGGAAAGGCTGCATAAGGTTTTTGGGCTGATCAGATTGGAATTCTGGTTGCCATGGCAACATATAGCTCCCACAGACTTATAAAGGGAAAATTTTTAAAAATCTTCTTCTCTGAAACCACAGGGCCCAGAGCTTAGATATTTAGCATGTAGCAAGGGCAAGTGGTCAACTACATAATTCCTGCCAATCATGCCTCTGGGTACCAAATGGGCCACGCCCCGGCGCCCCTTCGCTCCCATAGACTCATAATGGAAAAAAGCTTCAAAAATCTTCTTCTCTGAAACCACAGGGCCCAGAGCTTAGATATTTAGCATGTAGCAATGGCAAGTGGTCACCTACATAATTCCTGCCATTCATGCCCCTGGGTTCAAAATGAGCCACGCTCCGGGGCCCCTTCGCTCCCATAGACTCATAATGGAAAAAAAGCTTCAAAAATCTTCTTCTCTGAAACCACAGGGCCCAGAGCTTATATATTTAGCATGTAGCAATGGCAAGTGGTCACCTACATAATTCCTGCCAATCATGCCCCTGGTTTCAAAATGGGCCAAGCCCCGGGGCCCCTTCGCTCCCATAGACTCATAATGGAAAAAAAAGCTTAAAAAATCTTCTTCTCTGAAACCACAGGGCCCAGAGCTTATATATTTAGCATGTAGCAATGGCAAGTGGTCACCTACATAATTCCTGCCAATCATGCCCCTGGTTTCAAAATGGGCCAAGCCCCGGGGCCCCTTCGCTCCCATAGACTCATAATGGAAAAAAAAGCTTAAAAAATCTTCTTCTCTGAAATCACAGGGCCCAGAGCTTATATATTTAGCATGTAGTAACGGCAAGTGGTCACGTACATAATTCCTGCCAATCATGCCCCTGGGGTCCAAATGGACCATGCCCCGGGGCCCCTTAGCTCCTATAGACTCATAATGGAAAAAATCTTCAAAAATATTCTTCTCTGAAACCACAGGGCCCAGAGCTTAGATATTTAGCATGTAGCAATGGCAAGTGGTCACCTACATAATTCCTGCCAATCATGCCCCTGAGGTCCAAATGGGCCTCACCCCGGGTTCCCCTTCGCTCCCATAGACTTATAATGGGAAAAATTTAAAAAATCTTCTTCTCTTAAACCACAGGGCCCAGAGCTTAGGTATTCAGTATGTAGCAAGGGTAGGTGGTCACCTACATAATTCCTGCCAATCATGCCCCTGGGTTCCAAATCGGCCACGCCCAGGGGCCCCTTAGCTCCCATAGACTCATAATTGGAAAAATTTAAAAAATCTTCTTCTCTGAAACCACATGGCCCAGACCTTAGACAATAAGCATGTAGCAACAGTAAGTAGTCACCTACATAATTTCTGCCAATCATGTTCCTGGGTTCCAAATCGGCCACGCCCCGGCGCCCCTTCGCTCCCATAGACTCATAATGGAAAAAAGCTTCAAAAATCTTCTTCTCTGAAACCACAGGGCCCAGAGCTTAGATATTTAGCATGTAGCAATGACAAGTGGTCACCTACATAAATCCTGCCAATCATAGCCCCAGGGTCCAAATTGGCCACACCCCTGGGCCCCTTAAATCCTAAAGACTCATAATTGAAAAAAAGCTTCAAAAATCTTCTTCTCTGAAACCACAGAGCCCAGAGCTAAGATATTCTGCATGTAGCAATGGCAAGTGGTCACCTATATAATTCCTGCCAATCATGCCGTTGGGTTCCAAAAGGGCCACGTCCCGGGACCCCTTCGCTCCCATAGACTCATAATGGAAAAAAGCTCAAAAAATCTTCTTCTCTGAAACCACAGTGCCCTGAGCTTAGATATTTAGCATGTAGCAAAGGCAAGTGGTCACCTACATAATTCCTGCCAATCATGCCCCCGGGGTCCAAACGGGCCACGCCCCGGGGCCCCTTAGCTCCTAGAGACTCATAATGGAAAAAAGCTTCTTCTCTGAAACCACAGAGCCCAGAGCTCAATTATTTAGCATGTAACAACGGCAAGTGGTAATTTACATAAATCCTGCTAATCATGCCCCTGGGGTCCAAATGGGCCACGCCACGGGGCCCCTTAGCTCCCATAGACACATAATGGAAAAAAAAGCTTCAAAAATCTTCTTCTCTGAAACCACAGGGCCCAGAGCTTAGATATTTAGCATGTAGCAACAGCAAGTGGTCACCTACATAATTCCTGCCAACCATGCCCCTGGGTTCCAAATGGGCCACACCCCGGGCCTCTTTGCTCCCAAAGACTCATAATGGAAAAAAAAAGCTTCAAAAATCTTCTTCCCTGAAAGCACAGGGCCCAGAACTTAGACATTTAGCAGGTAGCAACGGCAAGTGGTCACCTACATAATTCCTGCCAATCATACCCCTGGGATCCAAATGGGTCACGCCTAGGGGCCCCTTAGCTCCCATAGACTCATAATGGAAAAAAGCTTCAAAAATCTTCTTCTCTGACACCACAGGGCACAGAGCTTAGATATTTAGCATGTAGCAACGGCAAGTGGTCACCTTCATAAATCCTGCCAATCATGCCCCTGGGGTCCAAATGGGCCATGCCCGGGGCCCCTTACCCCAATAGACTCCTAATGGAAAAAAGCTTCAAAAATCTTCCACTCTGAAACACAGGGCCCAGAGCTTAGATAATTAGCATGTAGCAATGGCAAATGGTCACCTACATCAATCCTGCCAATCATGCTCTTGGGGTCCAAATGGTCAACGCCCTGGGGCCCCTTAGCTCCCATAGACTCCTAATGGAAAAAAGCTTCAAAAATCTTCTTCTCTGAAACCACAGGGCCCAGAGCTTAGATATTTACCATGTAGCAACGGCAAGTGGTCACCTACATAAATCCTGCCAATCATGCCCTTGGGGTCCAAATGGGCCACGATCTGCGGCCCCTTAGCTCCCATAGACTCATAATGGAAAAAAGCTTCAAAAATCTTCTTCTCTGAAACCACGGGGCCCAGAGCTTAGATATTTACCATGTAGCAACGGCAAGCTGTCACCTACATAAATCCTGCCAATCATGCCCCTTGGGCTGGAATTGGCCATGCCCATGGCCCATTAGCTACCATGGACTTAAAATGGAAAAAAAACTTAAAATGGAAAAAAAAAACTTCAAAAATATTCTTCTCTGAAACCATAAGGCCCAGAGCTTTGGTATTTAGCATGTAGCAATGTGGAGTGGTTGCCTACATGAATCCTGCCTGAGTCTTGCCCCGGGGGTTCAAATTGGCCAAATCCTGTGGCTTCTTAACTCCAATAAACTTATAATGGAAAAAAAAAGCTTAAAAAATATTCTTCTCTGAAACCATGAAGTATGGACCTTAGATATTTAGTATATAGCAACATAAAATGGTCGCCTACATAAATCCTGCCAGCCATGCCTTTTGGGTCAAAATTGACCTATGGACTTATACTGGAAAAAAAATTCTAAAATCTTTTTCTCCAAAGCCATAAGGTCCAGAGCTCAGATATTTAGTATGTAGCAATGTCAAGTGGTCTCCTACACTTTTTCTCTGGTACACAGGTGAGCGATATAGGGCCATTGGACCCTCTTGTATGAAGTGGAGGGCTGGGGTATGGCCCGCACGCCCTGGGAGACCCCTAGATTGGAATCACTGAATGTGTCTTATCATAAGGAACAAGAATATATATGGTTTAGGGGTGGGGATCTGAACGCTTTCTGAGATATTGGGCCTTTTATGGAGTGGAGGGGGTTGGGCATGGACAGGACACATCCCAGTGGACCCCCAGGTTGGTGTCGTTGAATGAATCATATCGTAAGAAACAAGAACATTGTATTGTTTTGGGGTGGGTCTCTGAATGGTTTCTGAGATATATCACCTTTTATGAAGTGGTGAGGTGCGGCATGGCCCCAGCACACCCTGGGAGATCCCTAGGTTGGTATCACTGAATGTGTCTTATCATAAGGAACAAGAATATATATGGTTTAGGGGCAGGAATCTGAATGGTTTCTGAGATGTTGGGCCTTTTACGAACTGGAGAAGAGTGGGGCATGACCCCGGGCACATCCCAGTGGACCCCCAAGTTGATGTCACTGAATGCGGCGTAATATAAGAAGCAAGAATATAATTTTATGGTTTTTAGGTGGGGATCTGAAAGGTTTCTCAGATATATCGCCATTTATGAAGTGGAGGGGTGGGGCATGGCCCTGGCGCACGCTGGGAGACCCCTAGATTGGAATCACTGAATGTGTCTTATCATAAGGAACAAGAATATAATTATATGGTTTAGGGGTGGGGATCTGAACGGTTTCTGAGATATTGGGCCTTTTATGGAGTGGAGGGGGTTGGGCATGGCCCAGGCACATCCCAGGGGACCCCAGGTTGGTGTCACTGAATGCGTCATATCATAAGAAACAAGAATATATATGGCTTTGGGGTGGGGATCTGAATGGTTTCTGAGATGTATCGCCTTTTATGAAGTGGTGGGGTGGGGCATGGCCCCAGCGCAACCTGGGGAGACCCCTAAGTTGGTATCACTGAATGTGTCTTATCAAAAGGAACAAGAATATATATGGTTTAGGGGCAGGGATCTGAATGGTTTCTGAGATATATAGCCTTTTATGAAGTGGACGGGTTGGGCATGGCCCCCACACACCCCGGGAGACCCCTAGGTTGGTATTACTGAATGTGTCTTATCATAAGGAACAAAAATATATAAGGTTTAGGGGTGGGGTTCTAAATGGTTTCTGAGAAACGGGGCCTTTTACAAAGTGGAGGAGGTGCCTGGGCACATCCAAGGGGCCCCCAGGTTGGTTAAACTGAATGGGTCTTATCATAAGAAACAAGAATATATATGGTATTTGGGTGGGGATCTGAAATGTTTCAGAGATATATTGCCTTTTATGAAGTGGAGGGGTGGGGCATGGCCTGCACGCCCTGGGAGACCCCTAGATTGGAATCACTGAATGTGTCTTATCATAAGGAACAAGAATATATATGGTTTAGGGGTGTGGATCTGGACGGTTTCTGAGATATTGGGCCTTTTATGGAGTGGAGGGGGTTGGGCATGGCCAGGACACATCCCAGTGGACCCCCAGGTTGGTATTGTTGAATGAATCATATCGGAAGAAACAAGAACATTGTATTGTTTTGGGGTGGGTCTCTGAATGGTTTCTGAGATATATCATCTTTTATGAAGTGGTGAGGTGTGGCATGGCCCCAGCACACCCTGGGAGATCCCTAGGTTGGTATCACTGAATGTGTCTTATCATAAGGAACAAGAATATATATGGTTTAGGGGCAGGAATCTGAATGGTTTCTGAGATGTTGGGCCTTTTACGAACTGGAGAAGAGTGGGGCTTGACCCCGGGCACATCCCAGTGAACCCCCAAGTTGATGTCACTGAATGCGTCTTATCATAAGAAACAAGAATATAATTATATGGTTTTTAGGTGGGGATCTGAAAGGTTTCTCAGATATATCGCCATTTATGAAATGGAGGGGTGGGGCATGGCCCAGGCGCACGCTGGGAGACCCCTAGATTGGAATCACTGAATGTGTCTTATCATAAGGAACAAGAATATAATTATATGGTTTAGGGGTGGGGATCTGAACGGTTTCTGAGATATTGGGCCTTTTATGGAGTGGAGGGGGTTGGGCATGGCCCAGGCACATCCCAGGTGACCCCAGGTTGGTGTCACTGAATGCGTCATATCATAAGAAACAAGAATATATATGGCTTTGGGGTGGGGATCTGAATGGTTTCTGAGATGTATCGCCTTTTATGAAGTGGTGGGGTTGGGCATGGCCCCAGCGCAACCTGGGAGACCCCTAAGTTGGTATCACTGAATGTGTCTTATCATAAGGAACAAGAATATATATGGTTTAGGGGCAGGGATCTGAACGGTTTCTGAGATGTTGGGCCTTTTACGGACTAGAGGGAGTGGGGCATGACCCAGGCACATCCCAGTGGACCCCAAAGTTGGTGTCACTGAATGCGTCTTATCATAAGAAACAAGAATATATATGGTTTTTAGGTGGGGATCTGAAAGGTTTCTCAGATATATCGCCATTTATGAAGTGGAGGGATGGGGCATGGCCCAGGCGCACGCTGGGAGACCCCTAGATTGGAATCACTGAATGTATCTTGTCATAAGGAACATGAATATATATGGTTTAGGGGTGGGGATCTGAATTGTTTCTGAGATACTGGGCCTTTATGGAGTGGAGAGGGTTGGGCATGGCCCGGGCACATCCCAGGGGACCCCAGGTTGGTGTCACTGAATGCGTCATATCATAAGAAACAAGAATATATATGGCTTTGGGGTGGGGATCTGAATGGTTTCTGAGATGTATCGCCTTTCATGAAGTGGAGGGAGTGGGGCTTGACCCAGGCACATCCCAGTGGACCCCAAAGTTGGTGTCACTGAATGCGTCTTATCATAAGAAACAAGAATATATATGGTTTTTAGGTGGGGATCTGAAAGGTTTCTCAGATATATCGCCATTTATGAAGTGAAGGGGTGGGGCATGGCCCAGGGGCATGCTGGGAGACACCTAGATTGGAATCACTGAATGTATCTTGTCATAAGGAACAAGAATATATATGGTTTAGGGGTGGGGATCTGAATGGTTTCTGAGATACTGGGCCTTTTATGGAGTGGAGAGGGTTGGGCATGGCCCGGGCACATCCCAGGGGACCCCAGGTTGGTGTCACTGAATGCGTCAAATCATAAGAAACAAGAATATATATGGCTTTGGGGTGGGGATCTGAATGGTTTCTGAGATGTATCCCCTTTTATGAAGTGGTGGGGTGGGGCATGGCCCCAGCGCAACCTAAGAGACCCCAAAGTTGGTATCACTGAATGTGTCTTATCATAAGGAACAAGAATATTTATGGTCTAGGGTTGGGGATCTGAACAGTTTCTGAGATATTAGGGAAACTGGAGGGAGTGGGGCATGGCCCGGACACATCCCAGTGGACCCCCAGGTTGGTGTCACTGAATGCATCTCATCATAAGAAACAAGAATATATATATTTTTATCCCCCCTACCAAATAGGTTCGGGGGATATAGCGATCCGCCTGGCATCCGTCCGTCTGTCCGTCTGCCGTCCGTAGACGCAACCTTGTGATGGCCATAACTCCTTTACCCTTTGAGATTCATTGATGGTTATTGGCACAATTGTTCACAAGGCTGAGACGGCGTGTCATATGCAAGAACCAGAACTCTGGATGCCATACTTTTTAGCTCACCGTCACGTAGTGACGAGGTGAGCTTTTGGGATCACTTTTCGTCCGTCCGTCCGTCCGTGCGTGCGTCCGTCCGTAAACAATTCTTTAAACGACATCTCCTCCTATACCACTGATCGGATTTTGACCAAACTTCACAGGAATGATCCTTAGGTGGTCCCCTTTCAAAGTTGTTCAAATCGTTCCGGTCCGTTGCACATCTAGGTCATAGGAGCCAAAAACAGATTTTTTTCACCAAAAACTTAAAAAAATCTTCTTCTCTGAAACCACAAGGCCCAGGTCTTTGATATTTGGTATGAAGCTTCATCTGGTGGACCCCTACCAAGAATGTCCAAGATTGTTCAAATTATAGCCCTGGAGCCAAAAATGCCCCCGCCCAGGGGGCCTTTGGTTTTACCTAAGCTTATGTAGGGGAAATCTTTAAAACTTTTCTTCTCTGACATTGCAAGGCCCAGATCTTTGATATTTGGTGTGAAGCTTAATCTAATGGACCTCTACCAAGATTGTTCAAATTATAGCCCTGGGGCCATAAATGCACCCGCCCCGGGGGCCTTTGGTTTTACATAGGCTTATATAGGGAAAATCTTTAAAGAAACTTCTTCTCAGAAACTGCAAGGCCAAGGTCTTAGATATTTGGTGTGAAGCTTCATCTATTGGACCTCTATCAAGATAGTTCAAATTATAGCCCTAGGACCAAAAATGCCCCCACCCTGGGACCCTTTGGTTTTTCATAGTCTTATAGGGAAAATATTTAAATTCTTCTTCTCTGATACCACAAGGCCCTGCTCTATGCCATTTGATATGAAGCTTCAACTAGTAGACCTCTACCAAGATTGTTAAAATTATAGCCCTGGGGCCAAAAATGCCCCCACCCCTGGGGCCTTTGGTTTTACGTAGGCTTATACATGGAAAATCTTTAAAAATCTTCTTCTCTGAATCCACAAGGCCCAGATCTTTGGTATTTGGTGTGGAGTTTCATCTAGTGGACCTCTTTCAAGATTGTTCAAATTATAGCCCTGGGGGACAAAAATACCCCCACTCTGGGACCCTTTGGTTTTTCATAGGCTTATATAGGGAAAACCTTTAAAAATCTTGTCTCAAACCAGAAGGCCCAGGTCTTTGATATTTGGAATGAAGCTTCATCTAGTGGACCATTACCAAGTTTGTTCAAATTATAGCCCTTGGGCCTAGAATGTACTGGAGACACTAATTCTCAGGTGAGCAATTCAGGGCCCTCAGGGCCCTCTTGTGTTTTTATATTAGGATCACTTTTTGTCTGTCATCCGTGCGTAAACAATTTCTTCAAACGACATCTCCTCCTAAACCACTGATCCGATTTTGACCAAACTTCACAGGAATGATCCTTAGGTGGTTCCCTTTCAAAGTTGTTCAAATGGTTCCGATCCATTGCACATAAAGGTCACAGTAGCCAAAAATAGATTTTTTCACCGAAAACTTATAAAAATCTTCTTCTCTGAAACCGCAAGGCCACTGTCTTTGATATTTGGTATGAAGCTTCATCTAGTGGACCCCTACCAAAATTGTTCAAATTATAGTGATGGGGCGAAAAATGCACCCGCCTCGGGGCCCTTTGGTTTTACATGGGCTTATATAGGAAAATCTTCAAAAATCTTCTTCTCTGAAACCACAAGGCCCAGGTATTTGATTTTTGGTATGAAGCTTCATCTAGTGGACCCCTACCAAGATTGTTCAAATTATAGTGCTGGGGCCAAAAATGCCCCCGCCCCGGGCCCCTTTGGTTTTACATGGGCTTATATGGGGAAAATCTGTAAAAATCTTCTTCTCTTAAACCGCAAGGCCCAGGTCTTTGCTATTTGATATGAAGCTTCATCTAGTGGACCCCTACCAAGATTGCCAAAATTTGCCCCCGCCCCGGGGCCTTTTGGTTTTACATGGGCTTATATAGCGAAAATCTTTAAAAATCTTCTTCTCTGAAACTGCAAGGCCCAGGTCTTTGATATTTGGTATGAAGCTTCATCTTGTGGACCTCTACCAAGATTGTTCAAATTATAGCCCTGGGGCCAAAAATGCCCCCCCCCCCCCCCCCCCTCCGGGGCTTTTGGTTTTACATAGACTTATATAGGGAATATCTTGAAAAATCTGCTTCTCTGAAACCAAAAGGCCTAGGTCTTTGATATTTGGTATGAAGCTTTAGGTAGTGGACTTCTGCCAAGATTGTTCAAATTATAGCCCTGAAGCCAAAAATGCCCTGGTTTTACATACTCTTATATAGGGAAAATCTTTAAAAATTTTCTTCTGTGAAACCACAAGGCATAGGTCTTCGGTATTTTGGCTGAAATTTCATCTAGTGGACCTCTAGCAAGATTGTTCAAATTATAGCCCTGGGGCCAAAAATGCCCCGCCCCGAGACCCTTTGGTTTTACATAGTCTTATATAGGGAAATCTTTAAAAATCGTCTTCTCTGAAACTGCAAGGCCCATGTCTTCGATATTTGGTATGGAGCTTCATCTAGTGGACAATTATAGCCTTTGTTGATATTTGGTATGAAGCTTTACCTTTTTAGACCTCCCTCAACATTATGCACATTATAACCTTGGGGTCAATAATGGCCCTCCCCAGGGCCCAATTGTTATTCTATGGATCAGGTGAGCGATCCAGGGCCATCATGGCCCTCTTGTTTAGTTATCTCCCCTTTTAATAAAATAGAATGACTACTTTGTGATGGCCATAACTCCAATACCCTTTGAGATATATTGATGGTACCTGGCACAGTTGTTCACAAGGCTGAGATGGCGTGCCATGCACAAAAACCACAACTCTGGGTGCCATGGTTTTTTATTTCTCTCCTTCCAATAATATAGAATCACTACCTTGTGATGGCCACATCTCCAACACTCTTTGAGATATATTGATGATACTGGTACAGTTGTACATGAGGTTAAGCAGATGTGTCACGTGCAAGAACCACAACTCTGGGTGCGCGGGGTTTTTTTAATTATATCCCCTGACAATATAACCTTGTGATGGCCATAACTATAATACCTTTGAGATATATTGATGGTACTTGGCACAATTGTATACAACATTGAGACGGAGCTTCATGCCTAAGAACCACAATTCTGGGTGCTATGGTATTTGAGTTATCTCCCCTTCCAATATAACAGTATGACAACCTTTTGATCACCATACCTCCAATACCCTTTGAGACATATTGGTGGTACTTGATGCAGATGTACATGAGGTTAAGCAGGTGTGTCATGCTCAAGAATTACAACTCTGGGTGCTCTGGTTTTTGAGTTATCTCCCCTGGCAATATAACCTTGTGATGTCCATAACTCCAACACCCTTTGAGATATATTGATGGAACTTGGGGCAATTGTATACAAGGTACAGAAGGGATGTCATGTGCAAGAACCACAACTGTTGGTGCTGTGGTATTTGAGTTATCTACCCTTCCAATATAACAGTATGACCAGCTTGTGATCACCATATCTCCAATACCTTTTGAGACATATTGATGGTAATGTACTTTGTAAGAAATACATGAGTTTAAGCAGGCATGTCATGCGCAAGAACCACATTTCCGAGTGCCCTGGTTTTTTAGTTATCTCCTCTGACAGTATAATCTTGTGGTGGCCATAACTGCAATACTTTTGTGATATATTGCTGGTTTAATTCTGGTGCACTTTCTATTGGTGAACAATCTTCTGAAGGCCATATTGGTTCTTGGTCGGGGGATTTGCCATCTCTTCCGATGGCTATTTTTTTTAGGTGGGGATCTTTTGTTTGTTTGATTTGCGATTTAACGCCCCCCTCAACATTGTATTGGTCATTTTGGAGACGTTGCTTCCAGTTTTGTGGGACTTTTATTACCCGATACTGAGATGAAATGACATCTCAAGCCCAGTCACCCAATGAAACTATTAGGGTTTATAAGCATGGACAGTCTGACTCACACAGCTTTGTCTGCTAGCCACCCTAGTTAGAAGAATGGATGTTCCAAACTTCAGTGAAGGAAGAGTGCACTCCAGAAACACAAGGGTGAAAGGGTGTGAGTGTGAATAAATTAAAGCACTGACAGCACTGATTGGCCGATTGTCTGCGTACAGGCTTGGAAAATGGTCATGAATGAGAACTTGGGACTGTTTCGGTAAATCCTTTAGTTCTTGTACCTAAGGCAAACAGTGTAGACACTGATTAGATGTAGAAGCCTCTTGGATTTAGTGGTTATGCTACTCGCCTTGTAAACCAGGATCGATCCCGGGCTTCTCCAGACTTTCGGATGAGTCTTTAAACCGAGGTCTCGTCTCCTTATGACCTTAGCTGTTGGTGAGAGGTAAAACTCAAACACACTCACTCATTTGATCTGGACCTACTATGTTTGCCAAACCAAACACATGATTCCAGTTCAGATTTTATAGATAACTCTCTTAAATGTAGGAAACACTCTGACTCCATAGTGGAACAAATAACATGGCTATTTTTGGGTTGATTGTTTGTCAATCAACCCAGTTTCTAAGCAGTAAAGCTCCTCATTGCTGAAGTCCATGTTACTTTCCACTAACCTGTCAAATTAACTTTTTTAGCTCACCTGACCGAAGGTCATGGTGAGCTTTTGTGACAGTAAGATGTCCGGCGTCGTCGTGTGTCGTGCGTCGTCCGTCGTCCGTCGTCCGTCGTGCGTCGTCCGTGCGTAAACTTTTTCTTGTGAACACACTAGAGGCCACAGTTTTGGTCCAATTATCATCAAACTTGCTCAGAATGATAATCATGACAATATCTCGGTCAAGTTCGAATTTGGGTCATGTCGGGTAAAAAAGTAGGTCAGTAGGTCAAATCATAGAAAAACCTTGTGAACACTCGAGAGGCCACAATTTTGGTCCAATCATCATCAAACTTGCTCAGAATGATCATTGTGACAATATTTTAGTGAAGTTTGAATATGGATCATGTCGGCTTAAAAAGTAGGTCAGCGGGTCAAATCATAGAAAAACCTTGTGAACACCCTAGAGGCCACAATTTTGGTCCAATCATAATCAAACTTGCTCAGAATGATCATCATGACAATATCTTGGTCAAGTTCGAATATGGGTCATGTCCGGTCAAAAAGTAGGTCAGTAGGTCAAATCATAGAAAAACCTTGTGAACACTCTGAAGGCCACTGTTTTGGTCCAATTATCATGAAACTTGCTCAGAATGACCATTGTGACAATATTTCAGTCCAGTTCGAATATGGGTCATATCGGGTTAAAAAGTAGGTCAGCGGGTCAAATCATATAAAAACCTTGTGAACACCCTAGGGGCCACAATTTTGGTCCAATCATAATCAAACTTGCTCAGAATGATCATCATGACAATATCTCGGTCAAGTTTGAATATGGGTCATGTCCGGTTGAAAAGTAGGTCAGTAGGTCAAATCATAGAAAAACCTTGTGAATACTCAGGAGGCCACAAGTTTGGTTAAATCATTAATCTTGCTCAGAATGGTCATTGTGACAATATCTTGGCTAAGTTTGAATAAAGGTCTTTTCGGGTCAAAAAGTAGGTCAGTAGGTCAGATTAAAGAAAAAACTTGTGAACACTCTAGTTTTACATAGACTTATATAGGGAAAATCTTTAAAAATCCTTTTCTCTGAAACCACAAGGCCTAGGTCTTTTATATTTGGTATGAAGCTTCATCTAAAAGACCCCTAACAAGATTATTCAAATGATAGTGCTGAGGCCAAAAATGTCCCCGCCCCCGGGCCCTTTGGTTTTACATAGGCTTATATAGGGAAAATCTTTAAAAATCTTCTGCTCTGAAGCTGCAAGGCCCAGGACTTTGATATTTGGTATTAAGCTTTATCTAGTGGACCCCTACCAAGATTGTTCAAATTATAGTGCTGGGGCAAAAAATGCCCCCGTTCCGGGGCCCTTTGGTTTTACATGGCCTTATATAGGGAAAATCTTTAAAAATCTTCTTCTCTGAAACCGCAAGGTCCAGGACTTTGATATTTAGAATGAAGCTTCATCCATTGGACCTCTACCAAGATTGTTCAAATTATCGCCCTTGGGCCAAAAATGCCCCCGCTCAGGGGCCCTTTGTTTTTACATAGACTTATATAGGGAAAATCTTTAAAAATCCTTTTCTCTGAAACCACAAGGCCTAGGTCTTTTATATTTGGTATGAAGCTTCATCTAAAAGACCCCTAACAAGATTATTCAAATGATAGTGCTGAGGCCAAAAATGTCCCCACCCCCGGGCCCTTTGGTTTTACATAGGCTTATATAGGGAAAATCTTTAAAAATCTTCTGCTCTGAAACTGCAAGGCCCAGGACTTTGATATTTGGTATTAAGCTTTATCTAGTGGACCCCTACCAAGATTGTTCAAATTATAGTGCTGGGGCAAAAAAAGCCTCCACCTGGGGCCCTTTGGTTTTACATAGGCTTATATAGGGAAAATCTTTAAAAATCTTCTTCTCTGAAACCGCAAGGCCCAGGACTTTGATATTTTGTATGAAGCTTCATCTAGTGGACCCCTACCAAGATTGTTCAAATTATAGCCCTTGGGCCAAAAATCCCCCTGCTCAGGGGCCCTTTGGTTTTACATAGACTTATATAGGGAAAATCTTTAAAAATCTTCTTCTCTGAAACCGCAAGGTCCAGGACTTTGATATTTAGAATGAAGCTTCATCCAATGGACCTCTACCAAGATTGTTCAAACTATCGCCCTTGGGCCAAAAATGCCCCCGCTCAGGGGCCCTTTGTTTTTACATAGACTTATATAGGGAAAATCTTTAAAAATCCTTTTCTCTGAAACCACAAGGCCTAGGTCTTTTATATTTGGTATGAAGCTTCATCTAAAAGACCCCTAACAAGATTATTCAAATGATAGTGCTGAGGCCAAAAATGTCCCCGCCGCCGGGCCCTTTGGTTTTACATAGGCGTATATAGGGAAAATCTTTAAAAATCTTCTGCTCTGAAACTGCAAGGCCCAGGACTTTGATATTTGGAATTAAGCTTTATCTAGTGGACCCCTACCAAGATTGTTCAAATTATAGTGCTGGGGCAAAAAAAGCCTCCGACTGGGACCCTTTGGTTTTACATGGCCTTATATAGGGAAAATCTTTAAAAATCTTCTTCTCTGAAACCGCAAGGCCCAGGACTTTGATATTTTGTATGAAGCTTCATCTAGTGGACCCCTACCAAGATTGTTCAAATTATAGCCCTTGGGCCAAAAATGCCCCCGCTCAGGGGCCCTTTGGTTTTACATAGACTTATATAGGGAAAATCTTTAAAAATCTTCTTCTCTGAAACCACAAGGCCTAGGTCTTTTATATTTGGTATGAAGCTTCTTCTAAAGGACCCCTACCAAGATGATTCAAATTATAGTGCTGGGGCCAAAAGTGGCCCCGTCCCGGGGCCCTTTGGTTTTACATAGACTTATATAGGGATAATCTTTAAAAATCTTCTCTGAAACCACAAGGCCCAGGACTTTGAAATTTGGTATGAAGTTGCATCTAATGGACCTCTACCAAGATTGTTAAAATTATAGCCCTGGGGCCAAAAATGCCCCCACTCTGGGGCCCTATGGTTTTACATAGACTTACATGGGGAAAATCTTCAAAAATCTTCTTCTCTGAAACCACAAGGCCTGGGTCTTTGATATTTGGTATGAAGCTGCATCTAGTGGACCTCTATCAAAATTATTCAAATTATAGCCCTGGTACCAAAAATGTCCCCGCTCCGGGGCCCTTTGGTTTTGCATAGACTTATATAGGGAAATCTTTAAAAATCTTCTCTGAAACTGCAAGGCCAAGGCCTTTGATATTTAGTATGGAGCTTTATCTAGTGGACCTCTACCAAGATTGTTCAAATTATAGCCCTGGGGCCACAAATGCCCCCACCCCGGGCCGGGGCCCTTTGTTTTTACATAGATTTATATAGCCCTGGGGCCATTTGGTTTTGCATAGGCTTATGTAGGGAATATCTTTAAAAAAAATCTTCTTCTCTGAAACTGCAAGGCCCAGGTCTTTGAAATTTGATGTGTAGCTTTATCTAGTGGACCTTTGCCAAGATTGTTCTAATTATAGCCTTTGTTGATGTTTGGTATGAAGCTTCACCTTTAAGACCTCCCTCAACATTATGCACATTAAAACCCTGGGGCCAATAATGGCCCTCTCTGGGGCCCACTTGTTACACTATGGATCAGGTGAGCGATCCAGGGCCATCATGGCCCTCTTGTTTATAGAAAATAGCCGCAGTGAGGTCAGAGAGTTGTGCCAGTGCGAGTGTATTTGAGTTTTACATCCCACCAACAGCTAAGGTCATACAGAGACGGAACCTGGGTTTAAAGACTCATCTGAACGTCCGGAGAAGCCCAGGATTGAAACCACAGCCCCTAGTTTATGAGGCGAGTAGCTTATCCACTACACCCCAGAGGCTTCTAAGAGTGTTGCGTAAGAGGGTTATCTTGAAATCATAGGTTGGGCTTGGCAAACAGGGTAAACCCAGACCACACACCACAGAACATGGCCTCTGATCAAGATCTACATTATTTGCTTAAAAACCAGAATTTTAGGGTTAAATGAAACAGTTTAAATCACAGTCCAGGGCTAGTTCTCCAACCTATACTTGGAGACAATCATCCCACCAGTACTCTCAGTGCTTTGATTTAATCCCCTGCAGCAGAGCAGGGCTGGGATTATAGGAATGGCCTTTGTCTGTCTGTCCATCTGCCTGTCTGTCCTTCACACTTTCTTGTCTGCTCATTATCTCCTGAATCCTTTGACAGATTTTCATTGAACTTTGGTCAAATATTCCTTTCAGAGCTGATGTGCAGAATCCATAAATAAATTATGCCAACTCAATGTCAAGGTCACAGCTGAAGGTCACAAGTTTGAATCTTTGGATTTTGTATCCATTCCATATCTCCTTTATCCCTGGAAGAATTTTCTTTAAACTTTGGTCAAATATCCCCCTCAGTGAGCTGATGTGCAGAACTCATAAATAAACTATTCCGGCTCAAGATGAAGGTCATAACTGAAGGTCACGAGTTTGAAACTTTGAAATTTGTATCTGTTCCATATCTCCTTAAATACCCCTGGAAGGATTTTCATTAAACTTTGGTCAGTGAGCTGATGTGTAGAACTCATAAATTATTCCGACTCAAGGTCAAGATCATAGTTGAAGGTCAAGAGTCTAAATCTTTAAATTTTTGTTCCCTCTATATTTCCTTCACCCCTGGAAGGATTTTCATTAAACTTTAGTCAGTCATTCCTTTCATTGAGCGGATGTGCAGAACCAATAAATAAACCATGCTGACTCAAGGTCAAGGTCACAGTTGAAGGTCATGAGTTTGAATCTTTAAATTTTGTGTGTGTTTCATATCTCCTATACCCCTGGAAAAATTTTCTTCAATTTTGGTCAAATATGCCCCTCGATGAACTGATGTGCAGAACCCATAAAAAAACAGTGCCGATTCAAGGTCAAGGTCACAGTCGAAGGTCACAAAGTTGAGCCTTGTCAGTAAAGTGCATGAGGGGATTTGGCTGTCGCTCAAAGCCTCAGACACTCAGATCTTGATGAAAAGATATTGCCAACTAGGTGAAACTGCCCAAAATTCCTAAGGGCCATTACTCCAACAAAACTGCAGTAAATCTGTTAACAAGAGGGCTCAGCAGGCCCTTATTTGCTGACCTGAATGTTACTGTCTCTTGCACATTCTAAACTACTATGATATCTCTCACAGGACTATATATGTAATCGGATAACAGGCTCAGGTGAGCTTATATTTGTTTGAATTGAGGTTTAAAATCCCTGTCAACACTGAATAGGTCATTTTGGAGACGTTGCTTCCAATTTTGTGTGACTTTTACCTGGCATTGAGATGAAATGACATCTCAAGCCCTGTCACTCAATGAAACCAATATTCTTATTTGATCAGTATGATATCCATGGCCTGATCCTGGAATCTTACTGATCCAGCACGGTATCTCATGCATGATTCTGGTATCCAAGATCTGATCCTGGCTTCCTACCGGTGGAGGACAGCATTCCAGACCTTATCATATTATCCCACTGATGCAGCAGGGTATCCTAGGCCAACTCCTTGAATCGTACAGGTGCAGCATGGTATCCCAGTTCTGAACCTGGTATCCTACCGGCAGGGCATGGGAGAAAATGTGCCCCAGAATTTTACTCTGGTAACGTAACGAAGCCATGTCCAAGAATATCCGCGTTGCACCCGATACGGTCCAAATGAGGTGCAGAGTGTTTTTCCCTCTATATTTCCTTCAATACATTTGTTACGTTAAGTTGGGAGAAAATGTGCCCTAGATTTTTGCTCATTATGTAACAAAGACATGTCCAAGAATATCCTTGTTATGCTTGATACGGTCCAAACGAGTTGCAGTGATTTATCCCTATATATTTCCTTCATTACGTTTGTTACGTTACGTTGGGAGAAAATGTGGCCCAGAAGTTTGCTCGTTACGTAACAATGACATGTCCAAGAATATCCTTGTTACGCTCATTACGGTCCAAATGAGGTGCACAGTGTTTTTTTCCCAATATATTTCCTTTGTTACGTTTGTTACGTTACTTTGGGAGAAATGTTCCCCAGATTTTTGCTCGTTACACTCGTCACGTAACAAAGACATGTCCAAGAATATCCTTGTTACGCTCATTACGGTCCAAATGAGGTGCAGAGTGATTTTTCCCTATATATTTCTTTCGTTACTTTTGTTACGTTACGTTGGAAGAAAATATGCCCCAAATTTTTGCTCGTTACGCTCGTTACGTAACGAAGGCATGTCCAAGAATATCCTGGTTACGCTGGTTACGGTCCAAATGAGGTGCAGAGTGTTTTTTCCCTATATATTTCCTTCGTTACGTTTGTTACGTTACGTTGGGAGAAAATGTGCCCCAGATTTTTGCTCGTTACGCTCGTTACATAATGATGACATGTCCAAGAATATCCTTGTTACGCTCGTTACAGTCCAAATGAAGTGCAGAGTGTTTTTTTCCTATATATTACCTTTGTTACATTTGTTACGTTACGTTGGGAGAAAATGTGCCCCAGATTTTTGCTTGTTACGCTCGTTACGTAACGATGACATGTCCAAGAATATCCTTGTTACGCTCGTTACAGTCCAAATCAAGTGCAGTGTGTTTTTTCCCTATATATTACCTTTGTTACGTTTGTTACGTTACGTTGGGAGAAAATGTGCCCCAGATTTTTGCTCGTTACGCTCGTTACGTAACGAAGACATGTCCAAGAATATCCTTGTTACGCTTGTTACAGTCCAAATGAGGTGCAGAGTGTTTTTTCCCTATATATTACCTTTGTTACGTTTGTTACGTTATGTTGGGAGAAAATGTGCCCCAGATTTTTGCTCGTTACTCTCGTAACGTAACGAAGACATGTCCAAGAATATCCTTGTTACGCTTGTTACAGTCCAAATGAGGTGCAGAGTGTTTTTTCCCTATATATTACCTTCGTTACATTTGTTACGTTACGTTGGGAGAAAATGTGCCCCAAATTTTTGCTCGTAACGCTCGTTACGTAAAGATGACATGTCCAAGAATATCCTTGTTATGCTCGTTACAGTCCAAATGAGGTGCAGTGTGTTTTTTTCCCTATATATTACCTTCGTTACGTTTGTTACGTTACGGTAAAGAAAATGTGCCCCAAATTTTTGCTCGTTACGCTCGTTATGTCACAAAGGCATGTCCAAGAATATCCTCGTTACACTCGTTACAGTCCAAATGAGGTGCAGAGTGTTTTTTCCCTATATATTTCCTTCGTTACATTTGTTACGTTACATTGGGAGAAAATGTGCCCCAGATTTTTTGCTCGTTATTGTCCAAATGAGGTGCAGAGTGTTTTTCCCTATATAATCTCTTTGTTACATTTGTTACGCGTAACGAAGCGGGCCCCTGGCAAATTTTACGTACTTTTTATGCATCATATGCTTAACACAAAAGTGTCATTTGGTTAGATTTAAAGTAATGAGTACTTTCTTATACTAGATCTGTCGCGAAAAAGGATTCACTTTGTTGGTTATAATAATGAAGGATAGGATTCTCGTGAAGATTAATATAAAAAATAGCCACCATTTTTTCTGTAATTTATAAAAAAACACAGTAAATGTCAAGAATATCTTCAAATTATAAAATGCTAAAATTTGTCTCATGAAAACATTTCAATCGTTTAAGCCTTCGTGTATTTGAAAGTGTTTCAAATTAAACTTAACTGCTCTGTACCGATCAGTCCATTATGTGACTTATTTTGTGCATCGTTTGAGAGCTGTTTCAAAGTCTGACTTAGGCTAAACTAATGTAAATGTTTATTTTTACGTCAGTTTTTCTATGCGGTTGAATAGTCTCAATGTATTAGTAGTATTAGTGCCCACGAATTCCCAAACGTTTTCTGCCCATTGGTGAATGAATACCAACTGTATCCAGCTTCAATCTCCATTTGTCTATTACATTATATATATATACAGACGTCTCAAATCCGAAGATTTGGTTTCATGTTTTACGAAAAGCGTATAACGGAGTCTTAGTTACATGTTTTACCTAAAGTTTTTACACACAGTTACACGGCCCCCGTCCATCGGGGCTTGATGAAATAGATGGAGATGGGCTGCATGATGCTTCCAAGCAGAGCTGAAACCGACCCGCACACGAGTACTGGTAAACAGCTTAGAGGATCTAAGCCTGCCCAGGCAAAGAGGTGCGAGTCGGACCGTCCATGCTTATAAACCCTATTGGTTTCATTGGGTGACAGGGCTTGAAATGTCATTTCATCTCAATGTCGGGTAAAAGTCCCACAAAATTGGAAACAGCGTCTCCAAAATGACCTTTACAGTGTTGATGGGGACGTTAAACCTCAAATCAAACAAAACAAACACACAGTTACATATTTTATTTACCCAAAGAAGTAGACAGCTATACAGACTTCTATTTTAAAAACGGACGATTGTTGTGGATGGCTGATCACGTTGATCACGTGATTTGTCCGAGCGGTACTGTAGGTAAATGAATATACATCACATAATTGTAAAGCCGTCTGATGGATTCTCTTCGTTTATTTATAGAAAATTACTCTGCAACAACGACAGGGATAAGAATCCAAATACCTACATGAATCTACTTTCACCTAATATGTGAATCATCGTAATACATGCAGCTTATAATAAAGGAGTGAAATTTTACCGCATTCTGCTTTTTCTGATCGGTTTTATGCAGACCTTGCATTTTTCTTAAAAACAAAAAGTTTATTCCTTGACATTCCCATCACGTTACAAAGTCAAAGTAATATACACCCCTGCAAACATTACTTTATTGAGAGAAAATGTGGAGTGTGCAAGGGGTATTATTCCTCAAAACATTACGATAATACACCCGTGCGACACAGTGCATTCTTTCACATCTCCATTTTTTTCTTATTTATACTGCACACATAGGTTGTGGGCACTCCTTAGGACCACCTTTGCTAGGCGATTCTTACACAACCTATGTCTTGGAGAAGAAATACCCCCGTTTTCTCTATATAAAGTGGGGTTGAGGGAATGTTCATTTCACAGACTTTTCATTTTTGTTATAGTGCGTACATTACACTAACACTCTAGCAGTGAGCACTGCTGTTAAGTAGAAGAGAAGGCAATGATTTATATAATAAAAAGTGGGGATTGCAGAGATAAAGATTAGTATTGTAACTCTGCTAAAAAGAAACTGACTTGTTCGGACTGAACAAATTATTTGTCTAAATCGCGACGGAAGTAAGGGTGAGGATTGTGGCCACGTAAAATCGATTTAAGCCCCCCAGTGGAAATCTTCCACTGACCGTTCCAAGGCGGCTCTTCTGTGGCGATTTATTTATGTTGTTGTTTGTTACTTACTGTGTGTATCACTTGTGTCTTTTAATTTTGGATGGCCATATGGCCATTTTGTGGGAAAGTAACTGTCCTTATGGCCTTCCTTTGTTTAGGTTTCCATTATTGTCTGGTCGCTTAATGTTTGTATTTCTTTCCCTTTGGTGTCTTTTATGGGTAGAGTAAGTTAATTGTATCAATTCCTGATCTTTGTTTTACTTCTACTTCACTGAGGCGGTTCTAGCGAACCTCCAAGGATCGAGAATAAGGAAAAGAAGACTAATTCTAAATCATGCCACTCTTACTTTTTTATCGCATTTGTATGTTAATTTAAATTAGTTTTAAACCTGTATCAGAAATGTAAAGATTCAACACCTGTTATTGTGTCGACCCAAAGTTACTAAAAGGCAAATAAAAAATAATGCTGTTGCGCACGTCACAATCACTGATTTTGGGAAACCAATATTATCATTATAAATAGAAAATGTCGCGCTATTTTTGTCGATGTAACATGTAAGTCAGAGCTATCTATAGAGTCTGGTCAGGAATCGTGTGCTGGGTTTCGCAAACACTGAATACCCAGATAAGAATGTGGCGCGGAATGTGGCGTCTGCTCAGCTGGCTGCTCAGGACTACACTGTTTGCTTAAATACTGGCATCTAAAGGTCAAACGAAATAGGCCAGGCCAATGCCAGGCTGCCTACGTCATGAAAGGAAAACAAAAACAGTATCATAATATAGCCCGCGCTCTCACGCGACGACTTTCGGACAAATACTATTAATAAAACTGTTAGAAAGAAATGGACGTTTGTTCATATGTATGCTAAGCCGAACAAAAAAAAAGACAATATAACGTTACTTTTCGCACTTCTGCTTATAACATACCTTAGAACCTAGGAATATTTTAGAGCAAAACTTTTAAAGGTAGTATCGTTATTAGAAATACAGCATAGACCCAGATCGGATTGACAGTACCGCGCATCGCGTCTGATCAGGCACAGCATTGTTCGCCATACATACAGCAACATTTTCATTTTAAAACATGATTCAGGTCCGTACGCAGACTCTATAAAACGTGGAGAGGGTGCGAATTCCGGGTAATTTGCAGAATGTGAAATACTGCGTGAATTTGAGAAAATTTTCCAAATTAGGAGGGGTCAGTGGGGGTTGTCACTCCTGCGTACGGGCCTGCATTAACAGGTAGAATGAACAAATTACTTTGTTTAAAAACATTGCACTGAAATCACTGTTATTCAGTAGCTGGGATGCAGTGGTGGGACTGAGCTCGAAAAGCGAGAGAGGAGAAACTATGGCAGTGTGGATCCTGACCAGCAGAAGCATTCGATGGATCTACACTGTTTGCAAAGGAGAAGTTGGATAAAATGTTATATTACATGCACAGCAGAGAAATACTATGATTTCTACCAGACATAATCTTGGTATTTTTCTTTTTGCTGAGAAGGTATTTCATCTTAGCCGGAGAAATAAATCTCTTTAGCTTGAACTACTTTATGTACAAGATACAAGATATCGCTTTTGCAGTGAAACCGTTATATTCAAACGAGGGAAAGTTTCAGTCACGTCGACGTCATTCATGACGTCATTGCATTGTGTCTGGAAAGATATCAACAGACGTTCAGAATGCGTGACGTTTGAGTCGGATGCAACTCTTAAACAAAGGAAAACATGGACATGACCATTGAATAGGCTGTACGTTTTGCTTCATTTAATCTCACATTTTACTTGTTTTATCACTGAAACACTTTGTTTCTTCTATTTATGTTCAAAACTGTAGAAAGCGCTTTCACAATGGCGGCCAACAAGTTTTTCTTATACCCAGCTTCTGTAACACTACGCTGATTGAACCGTTAACATGAGCTGTAAACAGTCAGCTGAATGGAAATTCAGACCCAAAATTCAAGATCCATTCGGTCCTTAAAGTGTATGGAAGTGCATGTAATATAGAGATTATTCATTTCTCCTATTTGAAATGTGGGATGAATAAACATCGGGGTGGGGGTGTAAAATCCGTTAAAGAAACTCATACTTCGCACTCGTTTCTTTATCGGATTGTTCTGTTGAGATGATTGGATGCAAGTGTACACAGAAGGGAAATAAACATATTAACAAATGACAAGTTAATAATTTGGAAAATCTTGAAAGAAAATGCTTCCAGTACTACACCAAGAACGTCATTTTTTTCACTGAATACTTTTCTCATAAATAAGCAATTTAACGAGTACCCACAATCTACGTTATAAAGCAGTGTTTCTTTTGGTTGTTTTTGTCCGCGTGACTATTGCTGGCTATGAACAAAACCCAGGCAGCAGTGTTTAGTCTTCTCCCTGTGCCAAACGATCCTGCAAATCAACCAAATAAATCTTAAACAATTTTGTAGACAGAACTCTACATGGAAATGTACCTAGCTAGATATAAGAGGTTAGTTCAGTCCTAATTAGTTTCCCTGTGTGTTCTTACGTTAGAAAGTCTTGCAAACTAATGTGATTTGTCAGGGCTATAAAAGAGCTGAAACCGACCCGCTCACGAGTACTGGTAAACAGCTTAGAGAATGTAAGCCTGCCCAGGCAAAGCGGTGCGAGTCGGTCCATCGGCCCATCCATGCTAATAAACTCTATTGGTTTCATTGGACGGCAGGGATTGAGATGAAGGTAAAAGTTCCACAAATCGGAACCAACGTCTCCAAAATGACCTTTATAGTGTTGACCGGAACGCTAAACCTTAAATCAATCAATCATCCAATCAACCAGTCAGGGCCATAAAATACTGTTGCTAAAATATTCCTTCTTTTCAGACCAAACATAGATTTAGATAATATGGATACTCGTTAGAATCGTCTCGACGAGGCAATTTTAACAAATACATATCGATCTACTCAATGCTATAGCAGTAGTAAGGAAGTTGCATTCAATTCACCCTTGCGAAACCTTGCATTTTTGAAAAGCCCCATGAATAAATTCAACGTATGCACTGATCTAATATTTTCAGGTTATTAACCCCAAAACGTGTTTGGAACTGACTACCCCCATTTGCCTAGCGTTCCATAAAAGGCACAAAGAAATATTGAAGTAATTTTGCGAAAAGTAGAGACAGAAATCCGCCTGCGCATATGCAGTCTGGTCAGGGTTTTTGCTGCTTTTGTCAAAATACATGCGGCGAGCAGACGACAATTCTTCCGACTGACAGTGAAGCGCTTGGCATTAATGGGTTATTTACAGTTCAATGGGAAACCCGTTTTATTTATAAACATATTCTCTACTAATGAGATGGTCTGTGTAGCGGTCAGTAGCCATTTAGCGGAGATAACGACTTAACTGGATGCCTGTGTTCTATTAAAAATATATGATGGGAAAGCCGGAGCTATAGGGTGAGGGACCCAGTCTAAGATAACGACGAGGGAACCAATACTAAGTATCGATCTTTTTGTTTCTTTAGGTATGACTGACTCAGCAGTTAACCTTGCTGAACTCGGGTATTTCCAATACCCCGTCAGTGCTTATGCTATAAATAGACGTAATGGCTTCTGCTAGCTACCAATCGTTATGTTGTAGCCACCTAGCGGAGACATTTACGACAAGGGAACCAATCTAGTGGAGGTAATAACGAAGGGGAACCAATCTAATAGGGAACCAATCTATTGATCCACGTGAAGCAAACGCTTGATTTCGTGCTTGATTTCATGGCTGAGAAGCGTCTCGCAAACGTTGATGTTTTACCATAGACAATTTTCAATCTCGTCCATATTCTTACTGCGTGGGCCTAATAGGCCCACGCAAAAAAAAAAATGTTTGAATATGCCATCTGCAATAGTCTTGACTGGTATTGTTAGCGTTCAACAAATGACGTTTTCAGATGTGGTTTTTTCTCAGCATCTTAAGCAAGAAAAATCTGACAATTTTTAACCAATAAAATGTCAATCACGACAATTATCGTCTGTTTTGCTGGCTGCTAGTTACCTTAAAAATCATCATACGCAGTGTGGACCCAGATCAAACTACCCACACTGTTTGCCAGTACGTAAAAAATATTTTTAAAAAGTTTGCAAGAAGATACAGCAGAGGACATTTTCAGATGTTTTGTTTTTTTTCAAGGAAAAGGTCATTTTTATGATATAAAGAAAGCGTTGCCATGCATGGGTGTGTTATCCTAATGAGATAATGCTGTAATGACTGTAGGATTCATTGAAAAATTACATATTGCAGGTCCATGAATAATTAAATTGTTTTTAGTCCAAGTTAATCAGTTAATGTCTTCAGTGTGCATAAGTATTGTTTACATTGTCATGATGGTTGTATACTCACAACATTGAGCCCACAACTATATACCATACTGAGTCATTGTTCTAAAATATACGAGGGTTGTTCAGAAAGTTTGCAGAATTTTGTTTGTTTGTTTGTTTGTTTTGGAGTTTAACAGCCCATTCAACACTTCTTTAGGTCATTTTTGAGTCGGTTAGTTTACCTATCCACACTCTTCCTGGGCAGGCTTATACGTGGTTATCCAGTACAGTGCACATTCTTTCGCCAGAGACTGACAACTGTCCTTCTTGATCAGCAGAAGGGAGAATGACAGGAGAAAAGATTTCATGATCAATCTCCACAAAAGAAAGTTGCTGACCCCGGCAGGTATCGAACCCGCATCCTCCTGATCACCAGACACACTTAATCCAATATACATGAAATGGGATGTGCATGAACCTTTACTTGTCCTTAAAGTATTTGTACAGAATAAAACAAAACCGACCCCCGAAACCATATATGGAGTGGCCGTAGCAATGTCATTATGAGTAACTGGAGCAGCCCGAAAAACACTGTTTTTTCAAACATAGTTTTGAAGAAATTAACTTAATTTCCAACTGTTTGCTTAATGTAAAAAACAAAACACGGAAATGTATAGCATAAACTCGACGTTTCGACGTCATTTCCTGAAAATTTCAAAACAATTTATTCTTCCGGAAGAAAACTTTAGTGTTTTTAGCTCACCTGAGCCTTTAGGCTCATAGGTGAGCTTATAGTATAGCCATGGTCCGTCGTCCGTCCGTCCGTCCGTCCGTCCGTCCGTCCGTCCGTCCGTCCACCATTTTCAAAGATCTTCTTCTCCTATACTGCAGGGCCAATCAAAGCCAAATTTCATATGGAGCCTCAGTGGGATGGGGGAACGAAAGTTTGTTCGCGGGGTCTGGATCACATGACCAAGATGGCCGCCATGCCCATATATGGTAAAAAGCCTTCAAAAATCTTCTTCTCCAGAACCATAAGGCCAATGGCCTTGAAACTTGGCATGTAGCATATGGTACTCGGGCCCATCATGGCTTGTACAAATGGTGACCCTGGGTTGACCTTGACCTATTTTACAGCAATGTCAAATATGCCAACTTAGGCTTTTGCATGGAGAAAAGTGAAAATAATGGATTTTTAGGAAACCATTGAAGACAGTGTCACCAAAATTTGTAGATCAGGAAAAGTAATTGAATACATGAAGATCTATGGGTTAGAAAGGTCAAGGTCATTCATTGACCTTAGACCAAGGTCATTCAGGTTCCAGATTTCAAACATTTTTTTCTCAGAAACTACCGAACCAATTGAAGTGAAATTTGATATGGAGCCTTTGTGAGTTGAACAAATGAAAAGTTGCTCATATGGTCTAGGTCACATGACCAAGATGGCGGCCACGCCTATATATGATAAAAAGCCTTCAAAATCCTTCTTCTCTAGAACTGTAAGGCCAATGGCCTTGAAACTTGGCATGTAGCATATGGTACACGGGCCCATCATGGCTTGTACAAATGGTGACCCTGGGTTGACCTTGACCTATTTTACAGCAATGTCAAATATGCCGACGTAGGCTTTTGCATGGAGAAAAGTGAAAATAATGGATTTTTAGGAAACCATTGAAGACAGTGTCACCAAAATTTGTAGATCAGGTAAAGTAATTGAATACATGAAGATCTATTGGTTAGAAAGGTCAAGGTCATTCATTGACCTTAGACCAAGGTCATTCAGGTTCCAGATTTCAAACATTTTTTTCTCAGAAACTACCAAACCAATTGAAGTGAAATTCGATATGGAGCCTTTGTGAGTTGAACAAATGAAAAGTTGCCAATATGGTCTAGGTCACATGACATAGATGGCGGCCACGCCTATATATGATAAAAAGCCTTCAAAATTCTTCTTCTCTAGAACTGTAAGGCCAATGGCCTTGAAACTTGGCATGTAGCATATGGTACTCGGGCCCATCATAGTTTGTACAAATGGTGACCCTTGGCTGACCTTGACCTATTGACCAGCAATTAAAGTTTGTTTGCGGGGTCTGGATCACATGACCAAGATGGCCACCATGCCCATATATGGTAATAAGCCTTCAAAAATCTTCTCCAGAACTGTAAGGCCAGTGGCCTTGAAATTCGGCATGTAGCATATGGTACTCAGGCCCATCAGAGCTTGTACAAATGGTGATTGTGGGTTGATCTTGACCTATTTTACAGCAAAGTCAAGTTTGCCGACTTAGGCTTTTGCATGGAGAAAAGTGAAAATAATGGATCTTTAGGAAACCATTGAAGTTAGTGTCACCAGAATTTGTAGATCAGGTAAAATAACTGAAAACATGAAGAGCTATGGGTTAGAAAGGTCAAGGTCATTCATTGACCATAGACCAAGGTCATTCAGGTTCTATATTTCAAACATTTTTTTCTCAGAAACTACCGGGCCAATTGAAGTGAAATTCAATATGGAGCCTTTGTGAGTTGAACAAATGAAAAATTGCCAATACCATCTAGATCACGTGACCAAGATGGCGGCCACGCCCAGATATGGTTAAAAGATTTCAAAATTCTTCTTCTCCAGAACCGTAAGGCCAATGGCCTTGAAACTTGGCAAGTAGCATATGGTACTCAGGCCCATCATAGTTTGTACAAATGGTGACCCTGGGTTGACATTGACCTATTTTACAGCAATGTCAAATTTGCCGACTAAGACTTTTGCATCGGAAAAAAGTGAAAATAATGGATTTTTAGAAAACCATTGAAGACAGTGTCACCAAAATTGGTAGATCAGGTAAAGTAACTGAATGCATGAAGATCTATAGGTAAGAAAGGTCTAAGGTCATTCATTGACCTTTGACCAAGGTCAATCAGGTTCCATATTTAAAAAAAAAAAAACATTTTTTTTTCTCAGAAACTACTGAGCCAATTGAAGTGGAATTCAATATGGAGCCTTCGTGTGTTGAACAAATGAAAAGTTGCCAATATGGTCTAGATCACCTGACCAAGATGGCTGCCATGCAGATATATAGTAAAAAGCCGTCATAAATCTTCTTCTCCAGAACTTCTCTAAAAATCTTCTTCGCCAATGGCCTTGAAACTTGGCGTATAGCATATGGTACTCGGGCCCATCATAGTTTGTACAAATGGTGACACTGGGTTGACCTTGACCTATTTTACGGCAATATCAAAGTCAACTTAGGCTTTTGCATGGGAAAAAGTGAAAATAATGGATTTTTTGGAAACCATTGAAGAAAGTCTCACCAAAATTTGTAGATCAGGTAAAGTTACTGAATACATGAAGATGTATAGGTAAGAATGGTCAAGGTCATTCAGTGATCTGGGACCATATTTCAAACATTTTTTTCTCAGAAACTGCTGGACCAATTCAAGTGAAATTTGATATTGATCCTTTATGTGATGAACAAATGAAAATTTGCTGATATGGTTCAGGTCACATGACCAAGATGGTGGCCATGCCCATATATGGTAAAAACCCTTTAACATTCTTCTTCGGAACCGTACGGCCAATGACCTTGAAACTTGGCACATAGCACTCAGGCCTATCATAATTTGTTCAAATGGTGATTCTGGATTGACCGTGACCTATTTTACGCCAATGTCAAATTTGCCGACTTAGGCTTTTGCATGGGAAAAAGTGAAAATAATGGATTTTTATGAAACCATTGAAGACAGTGTCACAAAAATTGGTAGATCATGTAAAGTAACTGAATACATGAAGATTTATGGGTAAGAAAGGTCTGGGACCAAGATCACTCAGGTTCCATATGTCAGAAACTACTGGGCGAACTGAAATAAAATTTGATACGGAGCCTTTATGCGATGAACTAATGAAAACTGCTAATACGGTCCAGGTCACATGACCAAGATGGCGTCCATGCCCATACAAAGTAAAAACCTTTCAAATTCTTCTTCTCTGGAACCATAAGGCCAATGACATTGAAACTTGGCAAGTAGAATTGGGTACTTGGACCATTATTGGACGGATTTTTAAAAAAAATTGGACTTATTTACTCGGACCTATCATAGTTTGTTCAAATGGTAGCCCTGGGTTGATGTCAGGTGAGCGTTTACAGGACCACTGGTCCTCTGGTTTTTTATCTTGCTGTGTCAAGCTGCATTTTCCCTGAATGTTTTGTTTGTTTGTTTGATTTGAGGTTTAACGTCCCCGTCAACACTGTAAAGGTCATTTTGGAGATGTTGCTTCCAATTTTGTGGGACTTTTACCCGACATTGAGATGAAATGACATCTCAAGCCCTGTTGCCCAATGAAACCAATAGGGTTTTATAAGCATGGACGGTCTGCCTCACACCGCGGTTCCTGGACAGGCTTAGATCCTCTAAGCGGTTTACCAGTACTAGTGTGCTCTGCATGGAAGCATCATGCAGCCCATATATTTCTTCAAGCCCCTATGGGTGGGGACTTTTTCCCTGAATGTAGGAAATACTTTGAAATGTCATCTGCTGGTATGGTTTAGGTTTTGGTACCATAAAATTTTTTATCATATGACGTCGTTGATAAGCAGTGGATAACGTCGTGTAATAAAATTCGTATGACCACACATGTAATAACACTTTGGTGGGATAAAGTAACGTCATGACGACGTCCATGTCAACAATGCATTTTTGTGGAAAAAAAATGTCAAATTCAAAGGTGATAAAATCCAATTTGAAGTGGGCATATGATAAACAGAATCTTACACTCGTGGTCATTTCATATGAAATTTATGAAACTCACAGAAGGCTTGTTTCATAAATTTCATATGAAATGACCACTCATGTAAGATCCTCTATGTTCAAGACTTGAAGATAGGGGTAGTTCTAGCTACTCAGGGTTTATCGTAGTGTCTGGTCACCAGGCACAAAAGAGATGACGTTCAAACCTGCTTTAAAATAAAGGTATGTTGTGCATACTCATTAGAATTGCCTCATCAAGACTTTTAGATAATAAACAAACATTTTCAAGAAAAAAAATCTCCTTTAGGGGAACGGAACACCTGGCAGATTTTTTTCCCCTGCCATTTTTCAAAGGGAGATAACTTTTCTATAAGCCCTGTCCCACTGAAAAAGGGGTCTTCTCTTAATGGAAAGAATTTGCTCCTGAGGAGCAAATTCTTTCCTTTAAGAGTTGACCTCTATTGACATGGGAGACAAAAATACTTTTGCAGGAGTTGCCTCCCCTGAAGGTGTTTCCATTCCCCTCAAATTATCCCAAATAGTTTGATATCTGGACTTACACGAGAAAACTTTCCTAGGGACTGAAGAATGAGTTATAATCACAAGGGCTTATTTAAGTCATCTCCTGGTCTGGAAATTTTCTTTCATGGAGATTGATCATGAAATATTTTCAACAGTCATTGTCTCCCTTCTGCTGATTCAAGAAGGACAGTTGTCAGTTTCTGGTATAAGAATTGTTAACCCCTTATGTTTAGAATTGTTCTAAGAAAGGGCTATCCTTTGGAAGCAAGGCATACACCACAGAACTGAAAATTATGGACTGTACATGTTTTTCTTGGCCAGACTAGCTAGTTTCAGCCAATTAGGCCTCAGCGGTGACCCTCAAGTATTTTCAAAATTCCACAATGGAATCAATGATCCCAAACGACAAGAAAATATAAACTACACTATGATGAAGCCTTTGCTGTAGGTAAACTGGCCAGCTTGATGTGACCTTAATAGTGTTGACTAGGCCGTTAAACTCCGAACCAAGGGCCCCTCCCATCGGGGCTGGAAGAAATAGATGGGCAGCATGATGCTTCCACACAGGGCTTAAACCAACTGCAAACAAGTACTGGTTAACCGCTTAGAGGATCTGAGCCTGCCCAGGCAAAGCAGTGCGAGTCAGACCGCCCATGCTAGTAAAGGCTATTGGTTTCATTTGGTGACAGGGCTTGACATATCATTTCATCTCAACCTTGGGGAAAAAAATCCACAAAATTGGAAGCAACGTCTCCAAAATGACCTCTACAGTGTTACGGGGATGTTAAACCCAATCAACCAACAAAATTAATGCAC